>CM042198.1:3642724-3664145 GCA_023539305.1 Ilex asprella
TGGAATTTTAAGCTTTGCACCTTCATGTCACTTTATGTCTATTTTTTTCCTTTTCTCAACATTTTTCTTTTCTTTTATTTTATTTTAATTTCTTTTTTTTTCAACACAATTTTCTTCTTTTTCTTGGATTTTTTTCTTCTTTTTCATTCAATGTCATTCATCCATTTTTGGGTTTTCTCACCACATTTTCTTTTCTTCGGTATTAATCACAGTCAGTCTCGAAACAACCAAGGTGTAGTAATTGTAAGCATTTTGCACTGGCTTGGTAAAGCATGTGGCGTGGAAACGAATCTTCACTTAAGGCTCAATCACGGCACTATGGATAAATTTTTCAAAAGAAAAGGCTAAGGCTCAATGCAATTCAAAAATGACCTAAGACCATCTCTAGATAAGCATGGGGAGGCATATTGACATTTTAAGACAAAGTCAATCAATTATCCATATGCACTCTAGCAAAGCAAGTGTAATGAGATTTGTGAATAGATTTTGAATTTGAAAAATTGTTCCTTTGAGTAAATGTAAGTTCTCTCCAACAAGGATTGACACTAAAGCTCACATAGGTACTTACTTCATCTCCACAATGTATGTCAAGCTCTAAAATGTGGATCCAATCAATAAATTGCCAAATTAACACATTAAAGATGCACTATGGTTGAGTTTGAACAAAAACATATATGTGCTACTCAGGCATGGGATAAACTTTTATGATGTGCTCATGTATTCAAAGTATAAAACGAACATCTAGCTGACACTGACCCCCATAACAATTTGAATAAGGGAATATGGCTTAACATTCAGATATTTTTCACAAAAATTTTTAAAATTTTTCACATGTTTCAATTTATTCTATACAAAAATTGGTAGAATATGTGAATGGTGCATTTCACCACAAAATGGTATTATCAACAAAAATTGGTGTATCATGCAAATGGTGTTCCTCACCCCCAAACTTGAACTACACATTGTCCACAATACAACAAAAAGATATGCAATGAGATCATAAAATTTAAAGGACAATAAGGGTAAGAGAACACCTCTCAATGCGCTTTAAAAAAAACACTATATGCACACATGAAGAAAGAACACTATGTACAGATGAAAGTAAGTAACAATTTAGCTTATAAAGAATAAATGAAAACAACTGTACACTAATAGCTACTTAAATAGCTATGCCTCAACAAGATTCAGTTCCACCAACTCTTCCTCCACTCTTTTACTTTCAAAACTCTCAAAGAATGGTTTAAGTCTTTGGCCATTGACATTGAATGGTTTTCCATCTTCGGGGTTTTCTATGTCAATGGCTCCATTTCGGTAGGCCACCTTGACAAGATAGGGGACATCTCATCTCGATTGATGTTTCCCTTGGAAAATGGAGAGGTGAGAATAATACGAGAGCACTTTTTGGAGGTGCTCCAATGTCTTTCTCAAGATAGATTTTTCATGAAAAATTTTGGCACTTTCTTTGCGAATTCTAGAGCTCTTGTATGAATCTTTACGAATCTCTTCCAATTCATTTAACTCCAATTTTATATGTTCTCCAGCTAGTCTTAGGTTGAAATTTAAAGTTTTTATGGCCCAATATGTCTTGTGTTCCATCTCCACTGGCAAGTGACAAGCCTTTCCATAGACTATCCAATTGGGAGACATACCAAGAATGGTCTTATAAGTAGTGCAATAAGCCCACAATGCATCGGTCAACCTGAGTGACCAATCCTTTCAATTCAGGTTAACAGTTTTCTCAAGTATGCACTTTATCTCCCTATTGGCCAAATCGGATTAACCATTAGTATATGGGTGATAAGCGGTGGATACCTTGTGTGTTACACCATATTTATACATCAAAGAAACAAATGGTCTATTACAAAAATGTGAACCACCATCACTTATCATTGCATGAGGTATCACAAACCTAAAAAAGATGATTTCTTATAAAAAACTTAATCACAACTCGGTGGTCATTGGTCTTGGTCAGGATTGTCTCTACCCACTTGGACACGTAGTCCACTACCAACAAGATATAAAGGTAGCCAAAAGACATAAAGAATGGACCCATGAAATCGATGCCCCAATAATCAAAAATTTCAATGACAGTCACAGGAAAAAGGGGCATCATGTTTCTACGGGTCACACTTCCCAACTTTTGACACCTATCACATTGCTTACAAAATGAGACACAATATTCAATCAATGTGGGCCAATAAAAATCACTTTGTAAAATCTTAGCTGAAGTTTTCTCAGAAGAAAAGTACCCACCACACGTTTCAAAATGATAGAAAGAGAAGACATCCAGCTGTTCATTTTTTGGTACACTTCTCCTTATGACTTGATCAAGGCAATATTTGAACATGTACGAGTTGTCGAAATAGAAATACTTTACATATGCCATGAATATTCTCTTATCTTTCGGGCTCCAATGTGGGGGTATTTATCCTATGGCAAGAAAATTGCAAATGTCAGCATACCACAAATAAATTGAATGGACAGAAAATAGATGTTCATCAGGAAAAGAATCAAGGATAGGTGTGTGCTCTTTGGCATCTTGGACAACAAGCCGTGACAAATGGTCTGCCACCACATTTTTGACTCATTTTTTGTACTTGATGATTAGGTTGAATTCTTAAAGGAGGAGAATTGATGGGAGCCAATGTGGGCCTATTGTTAAATATCCTTTACAAGTTCCAAATGGGCCAATTACAAGATCAAGCGCCAAGAAGATCAAGGACGCAATGCAAGGATTGGTGCAATCCACCTGGGATGAAGCTAGTAAAAGCCTAACACTCAAGATGGGCTTGAAAGATGGAGAATCAATTTTGATCCACTTGATCCAAGTTGTGGAAGACATGACTTATACAGCCTATTGTTATTAAGGCTTTCAATTTATTTAAAGGATTTTTATTATTAGTTCAGAATAAGTGGGTTTGAGGATACTTAGCCCACATGTCTTATTATTTTATTTGAACTAGGGTTTTAGAAGTTACTATAGCGCAGCACTGTTCAGGCTACAGTACCCGTAGCACTATTCACTCAAGGGCATTTTTGAGAGAAAGGGTTACAAATTTTAGTCTAGGGTTTTATCATGTTTTGAGAAGGGTATTTAAAGGATGTAACTGGCCACTTCAAGAGACTAGACAATACTGAATTTTAATTATGAGGTGAGTTTACTCCTCTTGTTCTTGATTGAACTTCTGAACTTAACAAAGGTAAATCACAACCTTTGTGGCGTTCCTCCTTGTAATTTGGGTTCTTGAGACATGTTCTTCAACGGGTCTAGATTTTAATATAATCTAAGTTCTAGAAACGAGTTTTCAACGGGTCTAGATTCTCCATCCATAGACTTGAGTTTGGCTTTCTTGGATTATTTTTTCAATATTGTTGTTCGGTCTCAAAGTAAGTCAATTGGATTCACATCATTTGGTATCAAAGAAAGGTTTCCAATCAGGTCATATTCTATCCTTTTATTTCTTGCATATTTGATTCTAGGGCTTTATTGTTCTAGGGTTACAAAAAAAAGACTGTTAAAATTCTTAGGGTTTTGTGTAGCTGTCAAAAATTTCATTATTCTAGGGTTTGAGATATTGTTAGGGTTTTGTGAATTGTTTATTATTATTTTGTGATAAAATCATTTGGTGAGAAAAAATCGTCCCAAGAAAAAGAGAAAAAAAAATAGAGGGGAAAATCCAAAAATATTTTTTTTTAGCCTTCTCTTCAAAGGGGTTGCATACATCATTATAGTTGGTATCTTGTCTTATAATTACTCTTTCATTCGTATAATTTTCTTGATTCTCATGTCATTTTATTCCTTCTGTGTTTCTCTTGTTCTTGTTCTTTCTATGTTGCTTGTTCTTGTTCTTGTTCTTTTTTTCTTGTTTCTTGAGCCTAATTACTAGTAGGGATTAAACAATGTTACATTGTCTTGACGGAGTTCAATTAGTTCTTAAACAACTTGAGTGGGAAAACTCTTGAGGTAAAAGGCCAGAGAGTGTGATACTATTATCGGGAAAAAGCCAATTAAGAGTGAAACACGAGCGGAGTGTCATCATTTGAGTGTAAACACATAAGGGAGTGTGTGAGGTTTTTTATTTGAGCATTAACATTCTTTTTGTGCAGCACAATACAATGTCTCACCAATGTGACACCCCAAAAATTGGAGGTCCTTTGTCAACCCGTTGATCACCCATCAACCCGCAAAAATACTCATGTATATCGTATAACTCGATATCACATGTCATGTCCCATTTACCAGGATCCATAATTTAACAAAATTCGGGCAGAGTCTCCTTTGTATGGAGAGCTCTACCCAAAAAATATCATGTGCATCATACAATCATATCACCCATTCGAGGTCCAATATACAACATTGACCACACTTTGTTCATTTATCCATATTCATATAACAACATTTAATCACATGACCCATCCGAGGTCCAATGTACATCAATTCATACTCTCACATCATGATTTTATGTGTTAAACATAGTTAATACAAGTTCAAAATTATAATTCTTTTACATACATTACATGTCCAAAAACAAACTTTGCAAAAGTTTTACAAAAAGGGACTAAAAGCCACAAGTCGGCCTTTATTCATCACTAGAGCCCTGAATAGGCACCGTCTAATGGCGTGTATCCCCCACCTGAAATATTTTTCCGTATAGGGTGAGCTACGCTCAATAAAGTATCTCCTACAGAGGCTACTTCTCAACCTAGATGTATATGAAATGTGTACATGCAACAATCAACAACCATTATCCATTCCGAACAAGAACATGTAATTCAAGAATGGAATTCTACCATGTCATATCATGATATAAGATGATACTCACTCATGCACTTTAACCCGAGTCCATATCGACTCCCACAACACAATGCAATGCACGTATGTAATACATTTGTCATTTATGAAATACATCTAATGATTGTTTGAAATAAAAGTCATGTGTTTATAAAATTAAGTCATTGTTGGATGTTACATATCAAATGAGTATTTTTATAAAACAAAATCTTGTGTCTTTGTTGGGCAACAGATTTTGGTATCACACCACCAGTTCCGTACACAATTACACATTTCTAAAATTTCACCTCAGGAGAGTGTATAAACCAAGTAGCTAGGTATTGCACCCAAAGGAGAATCTAGCCCTACTTGCTATACCTGACACAAGTTTTTAATGCAACCATGCAACTCAGTCAAATCTTCAATCCAACCTTCCCAAGTCCACTTATCAAAACCCAAGATGCAATGAATGTCAAATGAGTAATTTAACCATATATCAATTATAAACCCCCACATGTCTACACTATCAACAATCGTCCAATTAGTTTCGTTTTGTATTTAACGTCTCCATTTACATCCTAAATCAAATTATAAGAATAATAAGTATAAAAAGATAAATAATAAAAGAGAAAAATATGACATTTTACTTTCTCATCAATGAGCTAGCTTAAAGGAATTGAAGAAAAATTTTGATGGATATACTAGTTCTACATCATGTTGTTATGGATGATTCTAGGAGACGGATGATAATTTGGTTTTGGTTAATGAATGATACTAGACATGGATATTTATGAAAGCTATACTACCTATATTGGATATGGGTATGAGATAGGATTTGTGACAAAAGACACCCAAACTCGAGTTAAAAAAGTATATAAGAACCAAGCAGTCCGACAAACTACCTTTCACCAATTTGATCATAACTCTTTGTTGGAAAGTCCAAATTGTGCACCATTATTTTTATTATTACCCTAACTTGTATATATTTCCAACCATATAGGTCACACATACTAGAAAGACCTGAGCCAAATCAATTTATTCTCTGAAGTTGACCAAAAACCTACACTGTGGGGTTCCTTGGACAGTAAAGTGTTGTACTTTCTTCTTAAACTTTGAAGGTGTAAACCCCCATAAGTTTATATTAATATATTAATGTACTTTTTTAAAGATTATTATATATGTACTGACGTAAGAATAAACCATATATATATTGAAACCGTAAGAATAACACATATAGCAGTTCGGAGGAATAAAATAGTAATTTTAGTGTTTCGAGTGTAAATTTACTTCAATTTTGAGATAAATCATAAAAATAAATGTTTTTAGGTTAAAATAACATTAAAAATGAATCTGTAATGGCGAAAAACCTTAGGATAGGCATATAGATCAAATTGGAGATTCTTAGTGGTAAAACCGTAATTTCGGAGAAGACCAAAACAGTTCATGAACAGTAAATTTTAGGGCTGATGTGTTTTAAACCCATTTTCATCCCATTTTCCATTATTTCTTTCACTCCACTCTCACCCCACACCTCTTGGAACCCTAAAGATCATCAGAGAGGAAGAAAGAAAGGGAAAATAAGAGATTTAAGACGAGATTCAAGATCAAAGTTCAAGTTCTTGATACAAACTAAGGATTTAAGGTAGGGGTTTCTCTCACTCTTGTTCATTGAGGCTAGGGCTATATATATGTGTGTGTTAGGAAATCTTTAGTTCTTGATATTCTTCCAAATATTATCATGTTTAAAACAAGGCTATCGTTGGATTGCCATGAAACCTCTATTTCTTGTTTTGAAAACCCTTGTTCTCATGAGAGGTGGATTTTTCTCTCAATATTCATTTGTTCTTGATTTCTAAAACTTTAGTGCTTTGTGTTGAGTAATAAATGATGTTGTTGTGATCTCTTGTATTTTTCCTTAATTGGTTATTAGAATTGTTACATGATAAATTTAGGGATTTTTAAGATATGCTTGTAAAATGAAAAATTATAGATTTTGATAATTCTTTGAAATGGTTCGTGAATGGAGAATGTTCTTGGTTTCCTCATTTTTATGGTTATTGTGATGAACTTGGATTGTCATTGAGAGATGTCGTAGAGTGTTAGAGGTTAGTCTATCCTATTGGGGGTGAGATGGTTTCCTAGCACTTATAGTGGATTGTCATTTGGTAATACGACCACTATCGTTCACTGGAGTTCAAACAAGGGATGGTATACTTTTCCTGGGGAGGGACTCGTCACTGCCATTGGGATGGTAGACACCCTTTCCTAAAGTGCTTGTGATTGTGATTGTGATTGTGATTGGTGGACTAGGTATAATCGTTGGATAGATTCATAAGAAACAATCAACATACGTGGTACGGGGATGAACCAGTAGACATGGGATGATGGGTTGGATAGTCTTGGCCGGTGCATTGGTATGGGACAATGCATCAAAAGGCATCCTTCCTAAATCGCTTAAGGTAGAAAATGGTTTATTGTTGTGAAATTTACTTTATCCTTTCACTTGATTATTGTTGCGGTTTAAACTTGAAATCTATTTAAAATGTCTTGTTTTTCCTTGAAAATTGATATATGTTATTTACGAAATGAGACCGACCGGTTTTTATCTATTTTTTTTAAACCTTGTTCGAGTTTGGGGGAATTTTTCTACAAAGCTTCGTGCTCACACCCTCCAGTTAAACATTTTACAGATTATGGGACAGAGGAGGAGCTCGGTGCTAATAAGTCGGGCCATGGAGAAGCTTCATTAAAGGGGTACTTGGATCCTGAGGGGGACATCTAAAGATGTCATTTATTTTTGTGCTAGACTAGAAACAATTATGTACAATCATGTAAAGTCTAGTATTTTGTTTATTCCGCTGCTAAGTGTAAATGTAAATCTTTTGAGGTAGTAGTCCTGGTTTGGGCTTATTCTTTTGGATAATGTTGTAAATATTTCATGTCTCATTTCTTTATGGATTCTATTAGTGCTCTCATGATGTAAATGGTTTTAAACCGTAAAGTGGTCAATGTTTACTTATAAATGGACCCGATGTGGTCAATATTTATTTATAAATGAACCCAGTGTGGTCAATGTAGTATAATTGCACAGGTTGTATTTTGGGTAGAGCTCCCTGTACAAATGAGACTCTGCCCCAATTTTGTTAAATTAATGGCCCCCGATTTTGTGAAGTTACATCAATATACCAAGGCCAATTATATCATGTGCATATAATTACTTTTATCCATCACAATGGCAATATATCAATGAACATATATCAACATTTTATACTTAACAACCAATCATAGGCATGTTATTACATAATCTATATCAATAACACACCTTATTCACAAAGGCACAATATAAACATATAGCATGCCCACCAAGACCAAATTTCAAGGAATTACACAAGTAACTTCCATGCATCAAACCCAAGCTAGGAATTGATTAAATCCATTTCTATACACCTAACCCTTTCTTATGGACACCATAGGATGGAAATAAACCAAAGTAGGGGGAACCCTACCTCTTGAAGCGTAAAATGAAGGGTAGAACCTTCAAGAACACCAACTACAACTCTAAACTCTTGATTTTTCAAAATATCTTCTTTGGATCTTTAGTGAAATCCTTTATTTTTGGTACGTAAGTGTAGCCCTCATCGAGGAGATCGACTTTGATTCTTGGCTCGAGTTGATTCGAGCGACAGAGCTTCGTAGATCGTAGAGAGAAGTTTTGAAATCTCACTTTTTTCTCTTTTTCCTCTCCTATCTTCCTCACACATTTACACACTAATTTCAGAAGACATTTCTTCCAAAATTCATATTTTTACCGATATTTATAGCCCTTGATTCTTGGTGCACATCCACCACATGCAGACTTATCCGGGTCCCTTTTTGCCCAGAAATGAATAATTTTATCTCGGTTTAAGTTTAAATTTTTTTTATTTGAATTTTTCTTCAATTATAAGAAAATTTTATAAATTCTATGTTTGGGGACGTTTGGGAGGTCACCTGACACCCAATTGTCTCGTAAAATGTGAAAATTTTGACTATCTCAGAATTCGACAAAATTTTTTTAGGCAACTCAATTTTGCAATACGAATCCAAAGGTGAAGTCCGTTGCGTCATCAGAGCTCTAGAGAAATACGTATTTTAAATTTGTATTGTAGTGACAAATTATCGTTTTGCCCTTTTTTAGAAGAAGTTCAAATTTGCCCGAGTTTTACAATCGAAGTGGCTCATCACCAAGGGAGATGAATGATAACAAATTTGAGCAGTTGAACTTGGCATTAAGGGAAATAGGGGATAGGATTGATCAGCAAGAAGCAGCGATTAGAAATCTATAAAGTGGGAGAGATAGAAGGAGACGTGAGCCTAGGGTTGAAAATGAAAATGAGAATGAAGGAGCTGGTGAGGATGAAGAAGACCTGACATCTAAAATTTGGTAGGGTGGACACAGAGTTAGGCATGAACGAGGATTTGAGGGGAACCTAGGGGGTTGGGATGGTGTAGATAGAGACCTTGGGAGTATTAAAATGAAAATACCATCTTTCCAAGGTAGAACAGACCTTGAGATTTATTTAGAGTGGGAGAAAAAAATAGAGTTGGTGTTTGATTGTCATAATTACTCTAAGGAGAAGAAAGTAAAGTTGGCGGTAATTGGGTTCACTGATTATGCTATTATTTGGTGGGATTAATTAGTGACCAATAGGAAGAGGAATTATGAGAGGCCTGAAACATGGGGCGAGTTGAAAACTATCATGAGGTGAAGATTTGTACTTAGCCACTACTATAGAGGCCTTTACCAAAAACTCCATCTTAAACAAGGGTCAAGGAGTGTAGAGGATTACCATAAGGAGATGGAGGTGGCAATGATTCAGGCTAATGTAGAAGAGGATCGGGAGGCCACCATGGCTAGATTTTTGAGTGGTTTGAATAGAGGCATAGCCAATGTAGTTGAATTGCAGCATTATTTGGAGATAAAGGACATGGTGCACATGGCTATATAGGTGGAGAGGCAGTTACAGAGAAAGGGATAGTAAGGTACATTTCGGTTTCTAGCACTACTTGGAAATCAAAGTGGGATAGGAATGATCCAGCTGACAACAAAGAGAAAGATCGAACCACCTAAAGGAAAAGATGAGGAAACTAGCAACAAACCCAAGGTAGAACCTCAACCTTCACAGAATAGAGATATTAAATGTTTTAAGTGTTTCGGTTCATGGCACATCACTTCTTAATGTACAAACAGGCGGGTGATGATTATATGTGATCATGGGGAGGTAATGACTGAGAGTAAGGATGATAGTGATGAGGTGCCCAAGTTGGATGATGCTAGTGAAGATGATGGAGTGGTATATGCTGTGACAGGTGAGTCTCTTGTTGCCAGGCGTGCTGTCAATATGCACATTAAGGTGGATGATGCAAAGCAACAGAGAGAGAACATTTTCTATACTAGATGCCACATCAACTGCAAGGTATGTAGTATGATCATTGATGGGGGGAGTTGTACTAATGTGGCTAGCACTACTTTGGTTGAGAAATTGAATTTACCTACCTTAAAACACTCCCGTCCATACAAATTGCAGTGGTTGAATGATTGTGGGGAGGTTAGGGTGGATAGAAAAGTGTTAGTTACTTTTTCAATCGGGAAGTATCAGGATAAGGTGTTTTGTGATGTTTTGCCTATGCATGCTGGCCATACTTTGTTGGGGAGGTCGTGGCAGTATGTTAGGAGGGTGACACATGATGGGTTCAAGAACATGTACAGCTTTGTAAAGGAGGGCAAAACAATCAAGCTCACTCCTTTAACTCCAAGCTAGGTCTATAAGGACCCATTAAAATTGAAAAGTGAGGTTGCTCAAAAAATAAAGAGTGAAAATGAGAGTGATCAAAAAAGAAATAGTGAAAAAGAGATTGAAGAAAAAAGAAAGAGTGAGAGTGAAAATGAGCAAAAAAAAAGAGTGAAAAGGAAAGTAAAGAGGTGGCTGAGAGTAAAGAAAAACAGTGGAGCCACGAGAGAAAAAAAGAAAGAGAGACTGCCAAGAGAAAAGGAAAGAACAAATGACTTTCTATGCGAGAGATAGTGAGGTTAAGAGGGCTTTCTTTGCAGATTGCCCTATGATTTTTCTTGTTTATAAAGAATCTTGTCTTAATCTTGATGAAACTAACCAGTCTCTTCCTAGTTTGGCTATTTCTTTGCTGCAGGAGTTTGAGGATGTATTCCCAGAGGAGATGCCTAATGAGTTGCCACCAATTAAAGGCATTGAGCACCAGACTAATTTTGTGCCCGGAGCTACAATTCCAAACCGACTAGCCTATAAAAGTAATCTAGAGGAGACAAAGGAGCTCCGGAGGCAAGTTGAGGATTTAATGAGCAAGGGGTACTTGAAGGAGAGCATGAGCCCATGTGTTGTACCAGTGCTACTAGTGCTAAAGAAGGATGGGACATGGAGGATGTGCGTTGATTGCAGGGCGGTCAACAATATCACGGTAAAGTATCACCATCCCATTCCTCAATTAGATGATATGCTTGATGAATTGCATGCTCATGTATTTTCAGCAAAATTGATCTTAAAAGTGGGTACCATCAAATTAGAATGAAAGAGGGTGATGAATAGAAAATTGCTTTTAAGACTAAGTATGGGCTTGATAAATGGTTGATTATGCCATTTTGACTTACAAATGGGCCCAGTACTTTCATGAGATTTATGAACCATATCCTACGTGCATTCATTGGCAAGTTTGTGGTTGTGTATTTTGATGATATCCTAGTGTACAACAAGGACTTAAATGAAACATATTAAGCATTTGAGATACGTTTTCGATGTGTTGAGATGTGAAAAGTTACATGCTAATTTCAAGAAATGTACCTTTTGCATTGAAAAAGTTGTTTTTCTTGGTTATGTTGTTAGTGCAAAAGGTATTGAGGTGAATGAAGAGAAAGTCAAGGCCATCAAGGAGTGGCCAAACCAAAGAGCATCACTTTGGTAAGAAGCTTTCATGGCTTAGCTAGCTTTTATCGGCATTTTGTTGAAGACTTTAGCACCATTGTTGCACCACTCACTAAAGTCATTAAAAAGAATGTTGGGTTACATTGGGGGGCTAATCAAGAGAATACTTTTTCCACTATTAAAGAAAGGTTGTGCTTTGCACTTGTGCAAGCATTACCTAATTTTAACAAAGCTTTTGAGATTGAATGTGACACCTCAAGAATAGGGATTGGAGCCATTTTGATGTAAGATAGGCAGCCCATAGCCTTCTTCAGTGAGAAGCTAAGTGGAGCGTCACTGAAGTAACCTACTTATGATAAAGAGCTTTATGCTCTTGTTCATGCGTTAGAGACTCGGCAGCACTACCTATGGCCTAGGAAATTTGTGATCCATACCGATCATGAATCATTAAAGCATCTCAAGGGTCAAAGTTTGTTGAATAAAAGGCATGCTCGATGGATGAAATACATTGAGACATTTCCATATGTCATCCATTACAAGCAAGGTAAGGAGAACATTGTTGCTGATGCTTTATCCTGGAGGTATGTGCTTCTTACTTCTATGAGTGCAAAAATGCTTGGGTTTGAATATGTGAAAGATTTGTATGCTAATGACGCTGACTTTTCTAAAGTGTACATACCATGTGATAAGGTGGCATTTGGTAAGTTTTACAAGCATGATGGTTACTGGTTGGTTGTTTTCCTTGTTGTTCCTAACCTCTTAACATCTTCCCTCAATGTATGTATGATGTGTGTGTAAACGGGGAGGGTAGTGTCACGCTCCCTTGGAATGGTTTCAAAACAAAGTACAAAGAGATGGGGAAAATGGAATGTATAAAATCAAAATGTGGGTGTACAAAAATGTTCCCCAAGCGCAAGGATACTTTTGTGGGTCCTGTTTTACTTGGAGGTATTCCAAGGTCGTTTCCTCGAGGAAGGATGTGAATCGTTTGAAAATGATTTCGGTGGAAAGAAAGTGTAAAAATCTTTGTTTATTTGAATATTAGTTTGTGAGTGTAGTTTGATGAAATAGAATGAGAACAAGTGTTAGCAAATCATAAAGGTTCACTCCAATAGGAATGTCAAACCAACTCAAACCCTTCCTCGAATGGTGATGAAATGTACAATTGATTCATGGGAAGCTCGGGACTAAAATGGAGGTGAGGATCAAGTATACCCCGTGATAATTCCTACGGTGTATCAAAAAGACACAACCATGTCCTCACCCAACCCAGTCAAACCGAGCCATTGTGCACCGAGAGGAGGAATGAAAGAGAGTTGGAATGGCATACCCAAGTGGAGGTCTCCCTTGGATTAGCAAACTAAAATGTTTAGCTACTCATGCTTAAGATGAAATTAACAATGTAATGAGAATTAATTATGAAGATATGAAGGCTTAAGCTAAGTTAATGCAATGAACGTAAATTAAAAGAGAAAACATTCAATACCTAGTTTACAGCTAAGAAATTTAAGAACATAAAAGCATTAATGGTGAAACCTTTAAATAAAGATTAAGCTTGAAGATAAATAGAAATAAATGACATTCAAGGTATTAAATGAAGCTTAGAAGATTCTTACGTCAAAATAGAAGTCAATGCATGAAAGAAAATACAAGAATCTAAAATTATCTCTCTACATTATTCATCATCTTTTTCCCATACTTTCTCTCTCTATATCTTGTGTAATGTATGCAATCCTTCAACAATGGAGAGCTCCCTTGCCAAAAACGTGCATGGAGTCATGGCCTAGCCTGTAGAAGTGATCTCCATCCATAGGGGTGCAGGAGCAATGGGCTGGACAGGGGGTGCAGACCTTGTCTGCACACCCAACTTCTTTTCTCTTCTCTCTCCTCATTTATCATCCAAGCTCCCAAAATTCAATTGAGAGGTGTGAAAGGGATGAATAGTGTGTTGGTCATGTCAAAGGAGTGTGGGAGACTTGATGGTGGGACCCTCAAAGTAGTAGAAAAGGGCCAACAAAATCTGGGCTGTTCAGTAAGAACTACCGGTAGATCATGGAATAACTATCGATAGTTATGACTCCAGTAGCCAATGAATACCGGTAGTTGTGAGTTAGCTTCAGGTCCAATAGCCAACACCTACCGGTAGTGACTACTGGTAGGTTTTTCCTTGTGCTGCAAAATTCCAGATTCCTTCACCCTTCAAGAAATCCTTAATACTATCGGTAGTTTTTTTTCTAGTTTTGCTCAATTCTTGTTTCCTCCTTCTTTTAATCCATCATCAAGGCTCGTTCTCATCTCCATTCATCAAAAACACCATGGGAGGGATTACCCAGCACTAAATGACCTCATTTATCTGCAAACAAATCAAAACTCCATTAAAAACCCAAACCATGCAATTCCGCTCATTTCAACCACAAAAACAAACATAAAAGGGATGTAAAAGCACATAATATATGCAATGTTCTGTGCTAATCAGTTACTTGTTTAAAGAAAGCAAACTTTGTGGGCCAAGTTGCTTTATGCGTGAGTTATTGGTGTGTGAGGCACATGGTGGGGGATTAATAGGACACTTTGGTGTCAAGAAAACTTTAGACAATTTGCATGAACATTTCTTTTGGCCTAAGATGAAGAGAGAAGTCAATCGCATTTATGGCAAGTGCATTACATGTAGAAAGGCCAAATCTCAAGTTTTGCCACATAGGTTGTGAATTGATCCGAAATGTGTACACCCAAGTGCAGACGGTCAAGTTGTAGTAATAATCCGGTTTGAGTCCAAAGTCGAATCCATAGGGAACTTGTTGTGTTGGTGTTTCAAAGTAAGCAGTGGTGGAGACCAATTGATTGTAACCTTTGAGATTTAAAGTTGGGAGATGTGGGTGGTTTCCTGAACAGAATATTGAATTCTTCCCAAGAAGGTTTTCTAAACAAAATATAAGATTAATTTAAATGGAAGAAAAGTCACTCTTTAGTTTGAGGATCAGGACATGTAGTCAATTATCCGATTTGTTATATTTATGCTTAATAACTCAATTAACTCCCGTGTCAACAGCAAGTTAATCGGAAGGTAAAGATGGACTGTGAGAATTAAGACCATAGTTCCGATGTCTTTCCAGAGGTTTACAAGAATTGCCTGTACTGAGACTTAACCCGTCTACAAGCAAGCAAGTGTTTTTACAAGACATCCAACCATGACATTAATATTTCATTCTTTAAATGAAGTGCAATAATGGGGGAAGATTAAAGGGTTGTAAAACTCGAAAAATTTTAAATTTTTTTCGAAAAATGCAAAATGGTCATTTGTCATTATAATGCGTATTTAAAATACTCATGTTCTAGACCTCGGATGAGGAAACAGAGTTCGTCGTTGGACTCGTATCGCAAAATCTAGTCACCCTATCGAATTTCGTCGAATTATGAGATAGTCGGATGTTTTTACACATCATTCGAGGTGACTGGGTGGCAGATGACCCCACAAAGGCATCCAAATATAATTATCTTAAAATTTAAGTATAATTGGATTAAAGTGTCAATAAAATTAATTTGAGCTAAACACGGAATGTAATAAATCATTTTGGGGCAAAATCGGACCCGAATAAGCGGGGGACACTTGGCACGACCTAGGCCAAGTCTCAAAAAATATAAATAAGGCCTTAAATGAGATATTTCAGCAGAAATATCCCATTCTTCAGCTCATTTCAGCCGCCCAAGAGAGAGAAGAGAGTTCTTCAAGTTCTCCTTCAATTTTTTTGAAGTTCCGTCACTCAGATTCCGTTAAGCCAAGAGAGGAAATAAATCTCTGTCACGAGGGCTACGTCTACGTACAAAAAACAAGAGATTTTACTGAAGATTCAAAGGTGGAGATTTGGGAATTCAAGAGTTCTTGAGTTGTTTTGGTGATTTTGGTGATTATAGAATTATAGAAGTCTTCTACACTTCTAGTGAGGTAGGGTTCCTCCTACCTTAGTTTATTCTTTCCCTAGATATGGGTAGACTAAGGGTTAATTATTGGATTTAGCCCTATACTTGTATAAGGTTATGGTAATGAGGAAATGAGAGTAGAAGAAAGGCTTAGGCCAAATTCTAACTTGTTTTGAAATATGGAAGTTGCTTGAATAGATTCTTGTAACTTGGTAAATCCTAAAGCATGTTATGTGTTTCATATTTATGCTTGTATATGAGTTATATGAATATATGACTTGGTGCCCTTAAGTTGTTTGACAAAATGTCTGAGAGAAATTATGTGTGTTTTTCAAAGAATTATGTAGAGCATGCTTGGATATTGGGTTAGAGGAGTTATTGATATATATGTGTTTTGATGTATTGACATTGCAACAAAGATAGTATTTGTATGCTTATGATACAATTTACCATGGATATATTGGAATTGTTAATATGTCATTCATAACATATTGAACATTACGTTATTGTGCAATGGTGCATCACATTACATATGCACGGAAGTATCTCATTACATTGGTGTGTGCATGGTTGTCGTCAACACCACATTTGGTGATTGATGGAAGGCTTGGAACAGTTGGGCCGAAGGCCTAGCTAAGCTGCAACGTTGCATGAAATTGGGTTAGGGTAGCAAGAAGGGACTAGAAGATTCCTCGGGTGACAGGCCCGGTAGTTGGGGTACACACTCCCTTGGTTCGGTCCATAAATGTGTGTTGGTGTACGCAGAACCCTCGGTGGAAATCCATAAATTCTGTGTGGGTTGGTGACCCTTGGTGTGAGTCCATGAATATACACCCCCAAGAAAGACCCTGAATAGTAAAGGTCATTCGATGTGTAACATGGATGACGAGTTCACACACATTAGCACTTGCATGTGTTAAGGAGCCGGAAAGGGCTCGGATTGAGTGCATGAATGAGTCTCACCTCATTGCATGACATATCATAATAAATTCCATCATTTGGTTGCATACACTGAAATGGAATGGTTGAAAATTTTGAATGTTTCATGTGTGCATTCCATGTGCATCTAAGTGAGGAGTAGTCTCTATAGGAATTATTCTACTAAGCGTGGCTCACCCTATACGGGAACACATTTCAAGAGGAGGATACATGCCAGGGGATGACTCTCACTCAGGGCTCAAGGGTGAAGAGAGACCAACATGTAGTCTTTAACCTTGAAGTTTGTAAAACTTTTGATTTAAAATGGTTTTTGGCATGTAAATATTGAAATCGTGTTTGAACGATTATAATAGAACATGTATGAATCTTGTATAATGTAGAAAACATCATTATACATGTTTGGGATGAAATTGATAAGTCTTGGAATGGATTGGAAATGAAAAACAGGTGAAACAGGCAGTTATTGGCAGAGTGTACTGGTACGCTGCTGTCCAGAGAGTTTGTCATACCGGTACGCTCAACTCCTTCCCAAAATTCTGAAATTTTCAAGTCTTCTTGCTATGCTTTTGGACTTTGAATTCTTGGGTTTCAATGGCACAAATAGACTTAAATTGATATATATTGGGGTACGTTGGACCCCGGTTGAATTAGATGATTATAGAACTACGGATCACAATGGTGGCAAACATTCCTACTATGGGGAATGTTATCGACGTGGTGTCGGGTTAAGCGACATCCATGAGTAATTTCGCCGGTTGACGAGTTATCAATGGTTGATAAAGGACCCCCAGATTTTGCGATGTCAGAGGGGTAGTCATAAAGATCTAGCCGGGGTACTTGCCTTGAAACAAATAGTCTTTCCATGCAAGAGTCATTTGTGTTATAGAAAGACTCTCGATTATACAAAGTACCTTAACTTTGCTAGATGTAATCAATCATCCAATAAGCAAGAGGATATAAATATTAAGCATTAGAACATTGCATAATATAACTTTCGGATAATCAATACATGCCCTTCACCTCGTACTAAAGACTGAATGAGAAACTACTCACTCTTCATAGCTTTGGTAAAGCTAGAAAAGTGAGTGATGCTCATCCCTCTAAGTAGAGGACTTTGCAAAACAATAGCACAAGAACAAGGAGCCAATTTTCAACAAAGAATGAGTGAATCACGTTCCACTCTTCACGGCTTTGGCAAAGCTCTAGAAAAGTGGAAGAGTTTCACTCTTCTAAGAAAGAAAAGAGCTCAATCTATGGAAGAGTAAGACATAAACAAAGGAATATAAATAAAAGCATAAATGTAAAGACTAGAAGTAAATAAAGAAACTACAACTCCTAAGTAAATACAAATGTAAAAGCATTAATGTAAAGAAATGAGTGGTAGTCTAAACTTTCCAACTCTCTAGCAAAGAAGAAAACTAAGACAATAGGAAAGAAGAAGTAATGCTAGAAGTGTTGCCCCCTTTTTCTCTCCAAAAATAGATGTATTTATAGGCAATGAGAAGGCAGGGGGTAAAAGAATAGAGACTGGTGCCTAAGTCAAAGTGAAAAGTCAACCATTCTGCAAGCAGTCTGTCAAGGGCGTTCGAACGGTGAGGGCGTTCGAACAGTTTTTTTGTCATTGCTCTAAGGGTCGAACGCCAGCTAGGATCTGTGCCTATCATTCACTCGTCAGATGGCCTGTGGTCTTCTATGGAAATCTCCCTCTACACACTATGCAGATTTTGTCATAGATTTGGTGCAACACACTATGTCTTCAGTCAGTCTGGTCTCGTCAGTGGTTCAAGTGGACGTTCGAACGTTAATACTTAATTCTCCAGGGCTTTGGTTCTTGGCTGCAACACATCTTGTCTCAACAATCTGATCTTTGCCTGGTTCAAGTGGACGTTCGAACGGTAGGTGGCTTTCGAACGTTACGACTCTATTCCAAGCTTCATAATTTTGTTCCCCAATGTGCTGGTGTTATGTTCAATTGTACTTTTTGTCGCCCTTGAACTCTTTTTTTCATTTTAGAACCAGAAGTATCATCATTTAAACTCCATCAAAGTATAATTAGTCCAGAAATGGCATAATAACATGCTATATATGAGTACTAATCAGGTTGTATACACCCTTACCCGTTCCTAGTGAGCCATGGGTCGAAATATCTATGGACTTTGTTTTGGAGCTGCCTTGGACCAAAAAGGGTAGAGATTCTATTTTGGTGGTTGTGGATAGGTTTTGTAAGATGGCACATTTCATTCCATGCCATAAAACAGATGGTGCCACAAACATAGCTGGCTTGTTTTTTAGGGAGATAGTGCAACTCCATGGTGTGCCCAGGAGTATTGTTGCTTATAGGGATGTTAAATTCCTCAGCTACTTCTGAAAGGTGTTGTGGGGGAAATTAAGTACTAAGCTCTTATTTTCCATTACTTGTCATCCGCAAACTGATGGTTAGACTGAAGTAGTTAATAGAACTTTAACTCAGCTTTTTCACACTGTTGTACATAAGAATTTAAAAAATTGGTAGGATTGTTTTCCATTTATAGAGTTTGCATATAATAGAACCATGCATACTAATACTTCATATTATCCATTTGAAATTGTTTATGGATTTAATTCGCTCACTCCTTTAGATTTGATGCCTTTACCTGTTGGCGGCAATAGTAGCTTGGATGGACAAAAAAAGGTAGAGTTGGTGAAGTCACTTCATGAGGGTACAACTTCAAATTGCGCAAAAGAATGAAAGGGTTGGGCGAAGGCATGTCATCTTTGAACCAAGTGATTGGGTTTGGGTTCACATGTGATGCAATCCATAATATGCTCAAGGAAACACAAATTCGAAGATGTGAAATATAATAGAATTGGGCCGATTACGAGAGCACGAGCAAAGAAGTTTAAGGAGGGCACTCAATGGGCTGATTCAAGAGGCATGGACTCAAGCAAGTGCGTGGAGGCCCATGGAGCATGATCCACTTGGGCAACAAAGATTCATCAATATAATTCAAGTTCTAGAAGAATCCGGCTAAGGTTAAGCTTACATTGGCCCGTTGATGTTAAGGCCTCTAATTTATTTAAAGGATTATTATTATTAGAATAAGTGGGCTTGAGGATGCTTGGCCCACATGTTTTACTTCTTAGGAAATAGGATTTTCGGAGTTACTGTAGCACCGTACTGTTCATGCTACAGTAACGGCGCACTATTCATTATTGTTAGGGTTTGATTGTAAGGCTTGCATGCCAAGTACTTTCCTTTTAAATTTAGGCATGTGAGTTATTCTTTTTAGGAAAGTAAGAGATATTTCTTTACCCACAAGTAAGAGATATTTCTTAAATAGGATAAGCTATTTTAAGAAGTTTCCTAATCCTTGTAATAACTAGCCTTTATAAATAGGCATTTAAATCAATGAAAATTGAGATTATGATTCAGCAAATTGTGAGAGTATATTTCTCTTTGGTTCTTTGAAGAACTAGACGAACTTATCGGGATTTCCCGTGGCGTTCACTATCGACTTATCAAACGGATTTCCATACCGTTTGTGGCGTCTTCCTTTATACCAAGGTTCTTGTTTCACAAACAGCGGGTTGAAGTCTATATACCAAGGTTCTTGTTTGTCGTAAACAACGGGTCGAGGTCTTCCATTCAAATCTGAACGTAGAACGATCTTGGGTTCCTTTTCGTTGTTGGTTCTCGTTATTCTTGGCGGGTTTCACATCAACATGCGCAAAGAAAGATTCCTAGCGCATAGGACGACTAAGTTGCATCCTCGAGGATATGGACCCTTCCAAATTTTTGAGAGGGTTAATGACAATGCATATAAAGTGGATCTTCCAAGTGAGTATAATGTTTCTGCTATTTTCAATATTTCTGATCTTTCTCATTTTGATGTAGGTGAAGATTCGAGGTTGAATCCTTTTAAGGAGAGGGAGAATGATGGGAACCAAGGTGGGTCTACTCTTAAAGAACCTTTGCTAGTTCCAGATGGGCCAATTACAAAATCAAGAGCCAAGAAGATCAAGGAAGTAATGCAAGTATTGGTGCAATCCACCTAGGATGAAGCTAATAAGAGCCCAACACTCAAGATGGACTTGAAAGAAGGAGAACTTGTTTTGATTCACTTGATCCAAGCTCTGGAATACATGACTTAGAGATCGGGCCTGTTGTTGTTAAGGCCTTCAATTTTTTAAAGGATTTTTATTATTAGTTTAGAATAAGTGGGCTTGAGGATGCTTAGCCCGCATATGTCTTATTATTTTATTCGAACTAGGGTTTTAGAAGTTACTATAGTGTGGCACTGTTCATGCTACGGTACCCACAACAGTATTCACTCAAGGGCATTTTTTAGAGAAAGGGTCACAAATTTTAGTCTAGGGTTTTATCATGTTTTGGGAAGGGTAATTAAAGGATGTGATCGGCCACTTTAAGAGGCTAGGCAATATTGTATTTTAATTGTGAGTTGAGTTTACTCCTTAGTTCTTGATTGAACTTCTGAATTTATCAAAGGTAAATCTCAACCTTTATGGTGTTCCTGCTTGCAATTTGGGTTCTTGAGACATGATTACGCCCAAAAAATAACGCGGTAAGTGTAGCACAGCTTTGGGGTGTCGATTCCACAGAGAGACAAACTAAAAGAATAGTAGAAGGGACAAAGAAACTAAAGAGAAATATTAATTGATCATTAGAGAACAAAGATTAATTTAAAATGCAAATTAAAGTGAATCAAAGTAACTAACGGAAAAAGTACTCAAATTTGACAAACAGTAGAGCATCGGGAATCCCTTGCACAAATCTGGTATTTTAATTATTCTTAATTCATTGAATAACTCAATTTGAAATTCAATTCCCAAAATTCCCAACCGGAAGATATAGATTTATTAA
>CM042198.1:3669145-3687062 GCA_023539305.1 Ilex asprella
CAAGGTTGATAGACCGGATCCTCAAGTGGAATGTCTTCCACTTCTGGAACTTGCCTATCAATTAAGACTTTAAGACGTTGACCATTTACTTTAAAGATCCGACCATCTTTAAGATTCTCTATTTCCACTGTCCCATGTGCAAAAATATTCTTTACTACAAAAGGGTCGGTCCACCTAGACCTAAGCTTTCTGAGATGCTTATGGAGTCTAGAATCATATAAAATCACTCGATCATTAGGCTTAAACGTTTTTCTCAAAATATTTTTATCATGAAACACTTTCATTTTAGCCTTATAGATTTTAGAGTTCTTATAAGCATCATTTCTCAACTCCTCTAACTCAGTCAACTGAAATTTTCTACGCTTACTTGTTTCTCCCATGTCATTCTTCACCACTTCTATCATAGTGGGATTAAGCCTACGTTGGGGATCTCTACAAGGGCTAGTTCCTTCCTCTAAATTAATTTTATGAGAACAGACCAAGAGACTAACACCTTTTTTTTCAGCAATGCTCCAACTTAAGGCTGACTTATGTTTACTTAGAGTCCGAATTAATTTCTCACCTTGACACTCAGACAATTCAGATGAGATAATATCAGGAAAAGTATTACCTTTCTCAGACAACTCCTCAAACTTTGGTTGCCATGCCTGAGTGCCACAGTCCTGAGTCCTATCAAAAATAGCACACATATCAACTACATCAGATGGATCACTCATTGAATAAAACTCAGAATGAGCAAGAGAATACTCAAGGGGATCAAAATCATGAGCTATAGAAACTCCCTTATCCATGGGTGAGTCAATCATGTATGTTTGTTGGCTCTCGTCATCATCTTCTGGCTGTTTTGTAATATGAAAAATATTCACCTCAAGAGTCATGTTTCCAAAAGACAGTTTCATGAGCCCGTTCCTGCAATTAATAAGAGCATTAGTAGTGGCAAGAAAAGGTCTACCTAAAATCAAAGGAATTTTAGAAGTAGTATCAACAACAGAGCTAGTGTCAAGGATTAAGAAATCAACAGGATAATAAAATTTGTCAATTTGAATTAGAACATCCTCTACCACACCCCGAGGTATTTTGACTGAACGGTCAGCCAATTGCAATACCACAGTGGTTGGTTTGATTTCTCCCAACCCTAACTGCAAATAAATAGAATATGGCATTAGATTCACACTAGCTCCTAAATCTAGAAAAGCTTGTCCAAACTCATGATTTCCAATGTTGCACGCAATGGTTGGACAACCAGGATCCTTGTACTTGGGAGGAATCCGCCGCTCAATTAGAGCACTAACTTGCTCTGTTAGGAACGCTGTCTTCTTCACATGGTGCTTCCTCTTAATTGTACACAAATCTTTGAGAACCTTTGCATAAGTAGGAACTTGCTTAATCACATGCAAAAGAGGAAGATTAATTTTTACCTGCCTTAGATTCTCTAAGATTTCATTGTTAGGATCCAGAGTTCGCTTGCTTGATTTTAAAGCTTGAGGGAATGGTACCTTAACAAAACTCTTTGTCACCTCAGGTTCCTTGGTCAACTCGGCATCACTATTATTTTTATCATTTTCCACATCTTCTGATTTGTCCGGTGTTGGGATGTGTAATGAATCACCACTTCGTGTCATAATGACATTCACATCCTTCAAATTCTCTTGTGCCATGTGTTGACCATGGGGTGCAGATTGAGCTTGAGAAGTGAACTTACCTCGCTCATTCACACTCAAGGAGCTCATCAATTTGGACACTTGGCTCCTTATCTCTTTGTTTTCTTCAACAATCTGCATAATCAAAGATTCAAACTTTTGATTAGTCTTACCCTGTGTATCAATAAAAGCATGCAAAGTGTCTTTTAAAGGACTCTTAGAAGATAAAGGTGCATGATAAGGTGCAGGATATGATCTAGGGGGTTGTGCAGGCGGTTGATTTTCAGACTTCCAACTAAAATTGGGGTGATTGCGCCACCCCAGATTATAGGCTTCAGAGTAAGGTGTAAAAGGTTTATTGCACATACCTAAGGCATTACATTGTTCCTCATACATCCCTCTCATCTCAGCAAATGTGAGACATTCTTGGGCGAGGTGATCTACCCCGCCACACACAAAACATGGTCCAAAAGACTCTGCATGATTAGCTATGTGTGTTGGCTTTAAATCCTTAGTCTTTAACACATCTAGATCCCTAGTGAACATCTCAACCTTAGCCTTTAGGCAATCCTCTTCCCTGAGATGGTAAATTCCACCACCATTTAGGTTTCCTGCAGGTCGTGACCTATTTGTGCTTTCAGTAGTACTAGGTCCAGTCCAAGTGTGAGCTTTTTCAGCAAGCTCGTTGAGGTATTCTATGGCCTCATTGGGATCTTTTTGTAAAAACTCACCATTACACATCATCTCCACAAATTGACGCTCTCTAGGTGTAAGTCCCTCTTAAAAATAGCTCACTAAACGCCAATTCTCATACCCATGGTGAGGACACACACTCAACAACTCCTTAAATCTCTCCCAAGACTGATACAAAGTCTCACTATCCTTTTGTGCAAAGGTGGAGATTTGTCTTTTTAAAGCGTTGGTCTTATGTTGGGGAAAATATTTATTAAAGAAAACCTGAGTCATCTCACTCCATGTCCCAATAGATCGTGGTCTCAACGAGTATAGCCAACTTTTAGCTTTATCCTTCAAAGAGAAAGGAAAGAACTTAAGTCTCACAACATCATCAAGTGCAATTTGATTATGAAAAGTCACAACTACTTCCTCAAACTCCCTAATGTGCACATATGGATTTTCTTTTTCCAAACCATGAAAATTAGGGAGTAACTGTATCATCCATGTTTTAAAATTCAGTTGGCAAGTATTAGCTGGAAACATTATGCATGATGGTGTGGCTGTGCGTGTAGGGTGGAGGTAATCATGAAGAGTTCTAATGGGTTGATCTACGTGTTCACCCATTTTTTCGGTACCACCTTTTTTTCGGGACTTGATGAATTGTCAAATAAAGGATTTAAAAAATCTGATTCTAATTCTACCACAGGTCTACTAGCAAATCTACCCAAGGTGTCCCTATATCTGTGCATGCAAGGCAACGACAAACTAAAGGAATAAAAATGCTATAAAAAGAAAGAAGATGAATAATAATAATAACAATGCAACAAGCTAAAAGAAGGAACGAAGTTACCACTTTTGCAAACTGCTGAAAAGAAAAAAAAACTATCTACCAATTCTTCTACCGTCTCCCTGGCAACGGCGTCAAAATTCCCCAGGCCAAAAAAGAAAAAATTAGGTTTACAAGTCAATAGCCTTTTTATAAAATACACTTTTCTCCCTTCTTTATTCAAGTCTTTTTGTTTCAGCCCTTCTTTATTCCATTCTTTTTACTTCAGCCTCTAAAGTCCAAATCTTGTGTAATTTGAGAAAGATCAAGCCCAATTACAATCATGAGTGCTGGGCCCACCATGACAGCTTCATCAGTTTCAGCCTTTTTACTCCATGGCCTGCCATCAAAATAAAAACACAAATATAAAAGCCCAATACTAAAGTTCCAAAAACTATTAAGTGTAAAGCCCAATTGTAAATTATTTCTCACCAACCAATAATGCAATATTTAAGATTTAAAACATTATAAAATTATGCTCAAATATATCTCAATGTGAATAGATATTAAATTCAATAATATAAATTATATCTAATTATTTCTATTCACATTTTAGCATTTTAATCCAATAATAGGATATTTAGAATGCACTTTCGTGCACTCATCAAGACAGGTTCTTCAATAGGTCTAGATTTTAATATAATCTAGGATCTGGAAACGATTTCTCCATCCATAGACTTGAGTTTGGCTTTTTTGGGTTATTTTTCAATATTGTTGTTGGGTCTCAAAGCAAGTCGAATTAGGGTTCACATCAAGAATCCACCTAAGGAGTCTTAGTTTAGCATCTTGCTTAGACAACAAATATTTCAAAGCAAAGTGGTCAGTGTAGACTATAATAGGTGAACCAATGATGTATGACCTAAATTTATCTGATGCAAACATTATAGCTAGCAACTCTTTTTGAGTAATGGTGTAATTCGTTTGTGTTTCATTTAGAGTTTTGCTAGCATCGTATATCACATTTGACCGTTTATCTTCCCTTTGACCTAGAATTGTGTCAATCACGTAATCATTCGTGTCGCACATAAGCTCAAATGGGAGTTCCCACTTGGGTAGTCGCATGATTGGAGGTGAGGTAAGCATACCTATAAGTTTTTTCAAAAATGTCTCAACCATCCGACCACATGAATGGGACATCCTTTGCTAACAAATTTATCAAAGGTCTTGCCAATACATGAAAAACCTTAATGAAACAGCAATAAAAACCTGCATGGACAAAAAATGACCTGATGTCCTTGACTACCCTTGGAGTGGGTAGGTTTGAAATCCCTTCCACTTTAGACTTATCCACTTTGATTCCCTTTGTGGACACAATATGTCCAAGCACAATTAGTTGTGTTACCATGAAGTGGCATTTCTCCCAGTTAAGCACCAAATTCTTCTCTTCGCATCTCTCTAATACTTTCTCCAGATTCCCCCAAACATCCTTCAGACGAGTCCCCAAACACTGAAAAGTCATCCATGAAAATCTCTGCAATCTTTTCCCCTATGTCACTGAATATCCACATCATACATCTTTGAAAAGTTTCCAGAGTATTACACAACCTAAACGACATTCGGCGATAGGCGTATGTTCCAAAGGGGCATGTGAATGTGGTCTTCTCTTAGTCTTCCAAGGCGATCTCCATCTAATTGTAGCCAGATTAGCCGTCTAAGAAACAATAGAAAAGATGTTGGGATACCCTTTCTAGCACTTGATCAAGAAATGGTAGGTGAAAGTGATCCTTTCGAGTGCATGAGTTAACCTTCTAGTAATCGATGCAAACTCTCCAACTGGTTACCAACCTTGTCGGAATCAACTCACTCTCCTCATTGACCACCAACGTCACCCCAGACTTATTTGGTACCACTTGCATAGGACTAACCCATTTACTGTCGGCAATTACAAAGATAATGCCCACATCAAGTAGCTTGTTCACTTCATCTCTAACCACATCATTCATGATGGGATTAAGCCTTCTTTGTGGTTATCGAGAAGGCTTGGTTCTTCTTCATGATAGATTCTATGAGTGCAAATGAAAGGGATAACTCCCTTGATGTCGGTTGTGGTTCAACTGATGACTCCATTATGCTTTCTCAAGACTTGCAACAATTCCTCCTCTTGCTTTGGTTTCAATATCGAGCTTATCACCACTAGAAATGTATGGTGCTCTCCCAAGAATGCATATTTTAATGTGGATGGAAATTGCTTAAAATTTGTGGCAGTAGTTTTTCATATGTTGGGTTCCAAGTGCCCATTCCTTGCCCACTCTCCAACTCTACATCATCAATAAACTCTTCGTCCTCCAACTTGGTATTGCATAGAAAATCAATGTCATGCTCCACCAAAGTGTCGATCCTATTGACTTCATGAACCTCCTTATCATCCCCCGATTACTTGTAAAGGTTGAACACATTGAGATCCATTGTCATGTTTCCAAATGCAAGCTTCATTACACTATTCCTGTAATTTATCAGGACATTACAAGTAGCAAGAAAAAGCCTACCTAATATGACAGGAATATGTGAATTAGGATTAGCAACAGGGTGAGTATCAAGCAAAATGAAACCAAAAAAAAAAAAAAATTCCGCTAGGACCAAAACATCCTCAACTACTCCCCTTGGTGTTCTCAAGCTTCAATCCACTAGTTGAAGAGTGATAGGGGTTGGCTTTAACTCCTCAAACTATAGTTGTTGATACATCGAGAATGGTAGGAGGTTGACACTTGCTCTCAAGTATAGCAATGCCTGGTCCACACGGCAATTCCCAATGATTATGGCAATGGTAGGGTAGCCAGTGTCACGTCTCATTTTTTTATTCTTTTTTTTTAAATAGGGCATAATTAAGGAATAAAACCGCACATAACTCATGATAACATTCCTTCTATTATTGTTAACATACTTAGTGTATGGTCACATACAGATAACATAATCCCCACTTGATCAGCTAAGATATTTTTGACACAACATAAAGAGAAATAATAGTAGTAGTCTCTATCCACCGTCTCCCAGCTTATTCTCTTGAAAATGTTAGATACGGATGAGCTCACTAGCCTAGTAGGATAACATTTATCAATGACCATCAAGGTTTTAAAACAGTACATAATATAATTGAACATTAAGTAAATGCAGGAATATGTCAAATTCATTAAATAAAAAATAATGCAGAACATATCGATCATGTCAATTCGTCAATTTTCTGGTCCACACATGAACCACCTCCGGAGAAAACTTTGAGGTCTTGCACTCTAGGGAACCTAATGCCTTTTTTGCTTTTCTGGGAACACCAATACTGGAAATTCTATGGTGCCACACAGGCTACCAACTACAACCGATATTACTAACCAGTGAACCCAATGACTAGTAGGAATCCTGAAAATCCTCTCAAGGACTATGCGTCTACTAACCCTCAACCATCGATACTATGCATCCATGATAATTTCATTAAAGTCATAAAGTAGAGTCATATTGTATTCAGGCCCAATAGTAAGTAGAAAATCAAACACTAAATAAATAATCAAAACAAAATATTTTGTATGCAACTGCGTTTCTCAAGATAATTATGGTCTCAATATAAAAAAAATATAACATGTGCATGATCACGATTTATTTATAAAACCCAAATTCGACCCCATGATTAAAGCTATATAATATTACATTATATAATTAAAATAGATTTGATATGAAGCCCCCAAACATGAATGAGATACATCAATGATAGTAAAAAATAAAGGAAACCCTACCTTTGACTTAACCTTTACTCGATAACGTGTACTGTGACAAAACAACTGAAATAATATTTTAGAATAAAAATAGGTAATAAGGAGTTGGTTAAACTTTTGGAATAACTAATGAAAAATAATGATACTAAAATTTGATCCAAAAATATTTAATGAGGATCAAATTTAAGTGATTTGAACCTATAGAATTATTAGATAATAACTCAAAAAAATCTTACCCAAAATTTTGATCACGGAAACGAACTCTTAGGTCAACAAAATTTTGACCTTTTTCTTTCTTTCCTCTCTCTTCCTTCCCCTCTCTCACTTTTTCTTATCTTTGCTATGTTGTTCGAACGGCCAAAGGCAGGCTATTTATAGCCAAAATCTTGACTTCCAACGTCATGGCTAATGTCTTTCAATTTCATCATATGGACAGTTGTCTATTTGTTTGCCATATGCTCTGTTTTTTTTCTTGCATGTTTTAAATTTTGTAGCCCATATGATAGGACACTTGTCCACTAGATGTAACACACACATATATATCCATTCATTATACTATTATGAAATTTAACCTAAATCATAGTCATTTTACTCATTTTCACGTGAATAGTCTATATTTGAGGTCCATCTGTTATTTTAATTAATTAATTTATCTATCATTATTATTATTTTATATATATATCACTTAATTATCTAAAATCATAACTGATGACCTAATTAATGTGTTAGTAATTAATAATATTTTTTTTATACGGGTCGTCACAATCTACCACTCTTAAAAAAAATTGTCCCCAATATTCGATACTAACCTTAAAATTTTAAACAAGTAAGGATATCCTGTACGCATAATTGCTTTTAGTTCCCACGTGGCTCCTTCAATACCATGATGCGATCATAGAACCTTTACTAGTTGTATAACTTTGTTACGTAATACTTTCTCCTTTGTATCAAGAATTTTCATAGGTCGCTTTTCGTATGTTTTATTTTCTTGAATTTGGACATCCTTCCAGTCAATCATGTGCAACGCATATGGCTACCATTTCCTTAAAATGGATACGTGAAACACATCATGTAGTCCCGACAACTGAGCTAGCAAGAAAAGCTAATATGCCACATTGCCAATGTGTTGTGCTACCTTGAAGGGTCCAGTGTATCTAGGAGCTAACTTACCTTTTTTTTCGAATATAGATATTCCTTTCCAAGGGGAAACCTTAAAGAATACATAGTCACCCACTTTAAAGGGTCTCCTTCTTTGATCTATATAGCTCTTTTGTAGACTTTGAGCTGTGCATAGCTGAAGCCGAACAACTTGGATCTTTTCAGTGGTTTCTTTGACAATTTATGGACCAAATAAAATGCTCTCACCGGCCTCAGCCTAACATAAAGGTGATCTACATGGTCATTCGTACAAAGCCTCATACAGAGCCATACCAATACTGCTTTGATAGTTATTGCTGTAAATAAATTCCACCAATGCAAGATGTTCACTCCAACTGCCTTTGAAATCTAAAGTGCAAGCTCGTAATATATTTTCTAATATCTGGATCACCCTTTCAGATTGATAATATATTTGAGGATAGTAGGCAGTACTGAAATGCAATTGATTCCCATGGCTTTTTATAAACTCTGACAAAATTGAGCCACAAAGTGAGAATCTCGATCTGACACGATTGATAACAGTACCTCATGCAATCTTACAATCTCCTATATATAAAATTGATTTAATGTAGCTAGAGTATCAGTATTCTTCATGCCTAAGAAATAGGACGATGCACTATAACCTATACTGCATTGTATTCTTTTGTAGTTCTAGGCAATCCAATCAAAAAATCTCTAGTGATAAGCTCTCATTTCCACTCTAGGATAGGTAAGGATTGTAAAAACCCACCAGGTTTCCGATGCTCTACTTTTACTTGCTGACAAATGGCAAATCGAGCTATAAATTTAGCCACATCATTCTTCATTCCTTTCCACCAATATTGACATATCATGTCTTGATACATTTCCGTGCTGCTAAGATGTATGAAAAACTTAGAGCGATGACATTCCTTAAGTATCTCTTCTTTCAACTGAGAATTATCGTGTACACACAACCTTCCTTGATATAGTAATTCCCCATTTTGTAACTACCAATTCTCAAGAGCGTTCCCATCCTCCAGTTGGGTGCGAAAGGATTCCAGGTAGGAATCTAAACATTTTAATTCAACAACTTTCTGTCGGAGAATAGGTTAATCAAAGAGATTAAACAAACGTGGTTGACCTTCTTTTTCACTCATCCAAATGTCAAAATCCTCTAGTGCCTCCATCAATCGCCATTTAACCTTCATCATGTTGACCGCTGCACTTCGGGATTTTCTACTCAATACATCAGCCACCACATTAGCTTTTTTGGGATGGTATTGCAGTGTGAAGTCGTAATTCTCGAGATACTCTATCTAGTGTCATTGTCGGAGGTTCAAGTCTTTTTGAGTGAATATATACTTAAGACTTTGTGATCCAAGTAAATCTGAAAATTTTCCCGTATAGATAACAGCACTATAACTTTAGAGCAAAGACAATAGCTGCCAATTCCAAATCGTGGGTGTAATAGTTTCATTCATGAGCTTTTAGTTGTCTTGATCCATAAGAAATCACTTTGTTATTTTGCGTTAATATACATCCAAGTTCTTGTAATGATGCATCCGTATAAACATCATACCCGATACCACTGTCAGGTACAGTAAGAATAGGTGTCGTGGTCAACTTCTCCTACAAAATGTTAAATGTATGTTCACATTCTTTGGACCACTCAAATTTTTATCCTTTCCAAGTGAGCCAGGTCATGGGCATAGCTATTTTGAAAAATCCTTCCACAGATCTTCGATAGTACCCTGCCAATCCCAAAAAACTCCAAACTTTTATAGCATTCTTAGGTCGATCCCTATTCATTACAGCTTCAACCTTAGCTGGATCCATTGTCATTCCTTTTTTGGATACTACATGCCCAAGAAATTTGACTTCCTTCATCCAGAACTCACACTTACTTTTCTTGGCATACAACCTGTGCTCCCTTAGTGTTAGTTACACTTGGCGAAGATGTTATACATGTTCCTCATGTGGCTTTGAATAAATAAGAATATCGTCTATGAAGATGATTACAAACTGATCAACATAGCAGCGGCATACCCGGTGAATTATGCCCATGAAAGATGCAGGTGCATTTGTAAGTCCAAAGGGCATCACCAAGAATTCAAAATGTCCATATCAAGTACAAAAAGCTATTTGGGGGATATCCTCCTCTCTGATTCTCAATTTATGGTATCTAGTTTGAAGATCAATTTTAAAATAGTAACGAGATCCTCTAAGTTTATCAAATAGGTCATCAATATATGGTAGAGGATACTTGTTCTTTATCGTCACCCGATTCAATTTTTGATAGTCAATACAAAGTCTCAGTGTATTATCCTTCTTTTTTAGAGCACCCTAAGGCGACGCGCTTGGTCGATCAATCCAATAGAAAAGAAATTCATCCAACTGTTTTCTCAATTCCTTTAACTCTAAAGGTGTCATATGGTAAGGGGCAATAGATATTGGTTCCGTATCAAGGTATACCTCAATAATAAATTTTATCTCTCTTTGTGGGGGTAGCCTAGGTAATTCCTTAAGAAATACGTCAGGAAAGTCACACACTACCAAGAAGATATCAATTGTGGTCTTACCTAGCTCTTCCTCAATTAAGTTAGCAAGGAACTCCAAACTACTTTTGTTCCTTGTAGAGAACGGATGTGAATAGTGACGTTCGCCTATGAATTCGAACTCTACATCTCTTAATGTATGGAATTTGATTTTCTTACTAAAAAAATCCATGATGGCATGATAGGAAGATAATAGGTATATTTCAAAAATTATGTCACATCCAACTATTTCTAAGGAAGCTAATTCCACTATCAACTCGTGCTCTTCAATTCGGATCACATAACTTTGCATACCTTAGTTGTTTCCAAGTAATCCCCTTTAGGTAGGTTTATGCACAATGTGTGAGCCAAAGGTTCGAATTCTAACCATAACGCAACAACATATGAAGTGCGAATAAAAGAATGGGTTGCCCCTGGATCAAACAAAATACGTGCCCAAGAATTATAAATAAGAACGATACCTTCAATCACTTCGTTAGTGGCATTGTTATCCGATGTAGCCATTGCATAGATCTAAGGTTGGCATTCGGTAACTGTTATTCTACTTCCTAACTTTTTCTATTATACCTAATTTGGAAACGGCTGCGAAGGTCCTACTTGAGTAATTGGTCCTGTCGTATGAGTAAGGTAAGGGCGTTGCTATAGACGGGATGGATTAAATGGTTGATAAGAGCCTTGATTGGCTGACCCTTGAAAAGACGTGAATGGACACTGATTCTTATAATGTCCTATTTGTCCACACCGAAAACATCATTTTGTATCATTAGATGTTTTGTTCCAATTTTCAAAATTTTGTCCCTGATTCAAATTCCTTTTCCATTGATACCGTGTTCGATATGGGGTCATTCTTTGGTGATTACCACTACTACTATTTCCCGCCTGACTTCCTCCACCTTATTGACGACTCTTGATATTTTGGGTATCTTCTAGTTCTCTTTTACTAGCATAGCTCTTTCCACCAGTTTCTTATAGTTCCTTAGTCGATGAGCTATGAGGTGCCCTCAGATAAAAGGCTTAAGATCTTGTTCAAATCGCTTGGCCTTCTTGGCATCAGTAGAAACTAATTATGTGGCAAAGAGTAAGAGAGTTTAAAAAATTTGGACTTATACTGCGTGATTGTGAGGTTGCGTTGTCACAACTCCAGGAAGTCAAAGAACATTTTATCCCTCACAGACTCTAGAAAAAATTTATCATTGAACACTCTTTCGAATGTGGTCCACATCATTTGGTCTACGTCCCTCATTCTTTTGACTGTATCCCACCGATGATCAGTTTCACCCTCAAAAATATAAGAGGCCAAGGTAACTCGTAACTTTATGGCAATATTCATGCCATTTATTACCTTTTTCACTTGTCGAAGTCATCTCTCTGCACTAAGTGGCTCTGCACTTCCTGGAAGGTAGGAAACGTTGTCGTAGAAATTCTTTGAGTATCATCATTCTTCGCGTTTTGACCACATTTGCTTGTTCCTGAACTGTCGATTGTGTTACCATAGTGTGGTTATTATTTCCCACCTATTGTCATACTAAGGTGGTCAGTTATCTCAGGCACTAGCAAATGCCACTCAAGGTGTCCTACGGTGCTAGAGGGGGCTGGTCATTGATGGACATCTCTGGTTGGTCATGAGATGTGTTTCCCACCATCCTATACCACATAATCCATGATATTATGACTGCATTTTAAAAACTAAGACCACATTCAAATGTAAAAAAAACAACAACTCTAATTCCACATAATTAGCAACTAAAATACATTTTATTTTCCTATCCTAGATGCCACTTACTATATATATATATATATATATAACTTAGAAGTGTCTATCCTAGACTTTTGTTTACCATGTATATAGTAATTGGAAATTTCCTAGAATAACAAGTGGAAATTTCCATGTATATAGTATGTTACTACTATTTACAGACAAAATTTCCTAGAATAGTGAGGCTGATGGTACAGTTAGAGACCAAAAAGTTTCATGTCCCCCCTTCTAGAGACACATTCGCAGAACCCACACGATGGTTTACTTCCAGTAGTGCGACTACAGGGGCGACATTGAGGTCGTTAGGCTATGAGTCAAATCCTTCATTATTATTTAGGTCAGGGGATTCTACTGGCTGCCCCATATCAGCCTCGCAAGTGACCACTGAATATCTTGTACTGGTGATCCATTTAAATTTTTTTGGTATAAGTTGTGGTTCCTTTCAATGCTTAGCGCTTGTCAGACCACCCTAAGCTGCGAGGTCAACCTGTGGCGTACCAACCTTTTATGCTCTCTGATCGGCATAAATGGCAAATTATGGGATACATCTTGGATCTCTCAGACTATTATATTTTATGCTTCTGCATTGACCCTAAGACTCTTGTATTCATTAGCTGCCTCGGAGCCCATATTACTATGTGCCATGTCGAGGTCATCTCATGACTCATACATATAGCCATTAAAAGGTTAGCCTTATAGATATAGAAATAATATGTCCATAATAGATAACAAAGCATGTTCAGTATTAGTAAATTAACACAACTATATATTTTAACCAATATATTTTCTATAATTCTCATGTAAGATCTAATTCCAAGGCTCTAATACCACTCTATAACACTCCAATTTTTTTCTTTTTTTTTCAAATAATCGAGCATGATTAAGGAATAAAAACGCACATAACTCATGGTAACATTCCTCCTATTATTATTAACATACTCAGCGTTCACATACAGATAACTTAATCCCCACTTGATCAGCTAAAATATTCTTGACACAACATAAAGAAAAGTATTAGTAGTAGTCTCTATCCACTGTCTCACAGCTTATTCTCCTGTCTTGCTTCATGTTTTTGAAAAATGTTAGATAGGGATGAGCTCACTAGCCCAGTAGGATAACGTTTATCAATGACTATGAAAGTTTTAAAATAGTACATAATATAATTGAATCGCAAGTAAATGTAGGAATCTATCAAATTAATTAAATAAAAAAAGAATGCAGCACATGTCGATCATATCAATTTATCAAATTTTTGGTGCACACATGAACCGCCTCTGGAAAAAACTTTAGGGTCTTGCATCCTAGGGAACCCAATGCCCTTCTTACTTTTCTAGGAACACCAACAACGAAAATTCTGTGGTACCACATAGGCTACCAACGGGAACTAATATTACTAACCAGTGAACTTAAAGACTAGTAGGAATCATGTGAATCCTAACAAGGATCACACCTTTACTAACCCTCAACCATCGATAATATGCATCCATGATAATTTCATTAAAAAAATAAAGTAGAGTCATATTGTATTCAAGCCCAACAGTAAGTAAAAAATCAAACACTAAATAAATAATCTAAAAAAACATTTTGTATGCAATTGGGTTTCACAAGAAAAATAAAAAAAAATATAACATGTGCATGAACACGATTTATTTATAAAATTCAAGCTTGAGCCCATGATTAAAGTGATATAAAATTACATTATATAATTAGAATAGATTTTAAATGAAGCCCCTAAGCATGCATGAGATGCTTCAATGATAATTTACTTGATAACTTGTATTGTGGCAAAACAACCAAAATAATATTTTAGAATAAAAATAGCTAATAAGGACTTAGTTAAACTAAAATAATTTTAGAAAAACTAACAAAAAATAATGATAATTAAATTTCATCCAAAAATATTTAACAAGGATCAAATTTAAGTGATTTGAACCTATAGAATTAATAGATAATAACTCAAAAAAATCTTACCCAAAATTTTGATCATAGAAATGAACTCTTAGGTCAACAAAATTTTGACCCTTTTATTTCTTTCCTTCCTCCTCTTTCCCCTCTCTCATTTTCTTCTCATTGCTGCGTTGTTCAAATGGCCAAAGGAAGGCTATTTATAGCCAAAATCTTGGCTTCCAATTTCATGACTGATGTCTTTCAATTTCATTATATGGACAGTTGTCCATTTGTTTGCCATACGTTATTTTTTTTCTTGCATGTTTTAAATTCTGCAGCCCAAGTGATAAGGCACTTGCCCTCTAGATACATATATAGATAGATAGATAGATATATCCATTCATTATACTATTACGAAATTAAACCTAAATGTTAGTCATTTGACTCGTTTTCACGTGAAGAGTCTATATTTGAGGTCCATCTGTTCATTTTAATTAATTAATTTATCTATTATTATTATTATTTATATATTTATAACACTTAATTATTTAGAATCATAATTGATGACTTAATTAGCGTGTTAGTAATTAATAATATTTTTTTATACGGGTCGTCATAGCCAAAATCCTTGAACTTGGGTGGGGTGTTTGTCTTCAAGATGGAGCTCACTTGCTTGGTGAAGAATGTCTTCTTTTTGCACAAGAGGGGATTTGTTTGGTAACATCAAGGAGACGAATGTTGATCTTTACTTGCTTAAACATTTCAAGGATATCAGAATAATTAGCAATTCAAGCCAGTGTGTGAGATCCTAAATTTTTAGAAGTAGTTTAAACATAATTATGTGGACGAAATCATTTTAAGGGGGGGAAGAATATAAAATCCGGGTAAATTTGAACTCTTTCTGAAAGAGGACAAAACAATAATTCACCACTATAGTGCGAATTTAAAATAATTATTTTTTTAGAGCTCGGATGATACAATGAACTTCATCGTTGAATTTGTTTCTCGAAACCGAGTGACTGAGACAATTTTCGTCGAATTCCGAGATAGTCGAATTTTGTACATATTTCGAGGCGATTAGGTGGCAGCTGACCTCATAAAGGTTCCCACAAATAAATTTTATAGGATTTTCTTATAATTGAATTAAATTTCAAATAAAATTAATTTGAACTTAAACCGAGATGAATTTAATCATTTCGAGATGAAAACGGATGCTTTAGAAAGATCTAGAAGATTTTAGAATATTCCTAGGATATTCCAAATTTTATAATATTCCTCTAGAATATTCTTAGGAGTCCTAAAGGCCTATAAATAGGGGACTTGGTTATGAAATTAGGAGGAAAACACATTGGTGACCTCCTAAAGAGAAGTTGAAAAAAAGAGGAAGAAAGCTGAGTTATCAAATTCAAACAATGATTTTGAGGTATGGGATGGTATACAATATGCTCTTCTTAAATCTCTTTGCAAAGAACATTTCTTTCATTATCCTATGAATTTTATTCCAACTTGTGCTATCTTTATTTTGAAAATTTGATTGAATATCGTTGAATATTTTTGTCTCATCAATCGTCTTATGTTGATATTGAGACAGGATCGTGGTAGCCAATAGTTAATGAATCGCTAGCCAGGAGACCCGTGGAATCGGGTTGAGGTAGGATGATTGGTGAGGTGTCAAATCTGTGTTAAGATTCTGTATAATGTGTAATATGTATATTTGATATTGGTATCTGTTGATTGAGATACCTTGTGATATTCAATTATTGTAATTGAACATAGTTTTTCCTCGTCATATTGTATACTTCACTGTTTTATTTAATATTTTCAAGCTAATTTTAGAGAAAAGATCGAAATGAGATAATCAAAATATTAAAGACAAGGAGATGTCGATGTAATTGATGTTTTAATTATATTGAGAGATTTATGTATATTGACGGATTCATTTGTTTTAGGAGATGATTTTGATAAATAAAATTTTATTGGCACAATTAGTGCTATGTTATTTTGTTTGAGTGTTTTTATATCAATTAACGTCTTCAAAAAGAAGAGAAAAATCGAGGCATTACACGGTGACTTCAAACGTTGGGGAAAAGGAGTCAGGATAGGACAATAATGCACATTCAAATCAACAATCTTTGGCTTCTCAAGTGTTACACCTTCTTCAGAGCTACCCTTAATCTCCTTTTTCATTTTTTAAAGTGGTTTTGGGTGAGGCTTTAGGAAAAATGGTTTTATCTATTTTCTTCCCACTTCTAAGGGTGGTGATAGCCTTGAGTTGCTCACAACTCTCTTTAATAGTATTGAACAATTTAATCACATGTTGACCCCTAGGGTTTTCTTGGAGTTGAGTGGAAAATTTCCCTTTTTCTTGTTGGGAAGACCCCAGTGCATTGGTCAACTTAGTGAGTTGTGTCCGAATTTCATTAAAAACAGCGACATTTTGATTGTTGATTGTGGTTTGACTCTGAATGAATTGATGCACGATATCCTCCAAATTTATCTTGTGAGGAGGTTGGTATGTGGGCGGATTGGGTGATCCTTGTTGACTAAACCCTTGTTGAGGTGGGTTTTGGGAAAACCCTTGTGAATTGGACTGTGGGTACTGAGAGCTTGATGACGGACTATGACCATAATATGATTGATTTTGCTTGGGTGGAATGGGAGGTGACAATGAGGTAGACCCATGAGGAATAGGATAGTCATTCTTCCAACTAAAATTTGGGTGGGAGCTCTATCCCTGATTGTATGTGTTAGAGTGTGGAGAGAATGACCGCCTACTTTGGTTAAATGCATTAATTTTGAGTAAGATTCCTCCGCCTTTGTGACATTAGGCACCTTATGCCTCTTATTCACATCTAAGCTTTGTATCTTACAAGATAAATTTTTTAATTTATCAAGCAAGTCTTCTTGGTCACGCAAGTTATACATTCCTCCTCCACTTGGTTGACTTCCTAGAGAGGACCTTAACACATCGGTGGGATTCGTGATATCCCAAGATTTGGCATTTTTCGCTAATGTGTTAAAAGTAATCAAGGGCCTTATTGGGATCCTTAATCAAAAACTCTCGGTTGCACATCATGTCAATAAATTTTTGGTGGCCCGATGTAAATACTTCATAGAAGAAACTCACCAATTGTCATGGTTTGAATCCATGATGTGGAATGGAGTGCAACAAGTCCTTGTAACTATCCCAACACTGATAGAACTACTCATTTGGTTTGTCCAAAAAGTTTTGAATTTTTTCTTTAAAGCAATTGTCTTGGTCACCGGAAAAAAATTGTTTAGAAATTTGGATAACATTTGTGCCCAAGAACTTATTGAACAGGGTTTCCACGAGATCAACCATCTTTTTGCTTTGTCCTTGAGGGAGAAGGGAAATAATTTCATGCATGTCATGTCCTCCATGGCATGATTTATAATGAATCTTCCTATTATTTCCTCAATTCCTTATTGTGTTGGCAAGGATTTTCTCGTTCCATTCCATGGAATTGAGGAAGTAATTGTGACATACTTGGTTTAACTAGGAAGCCATTGCTTGAAGCAATTCACCCTAATCTCAAAACATGATCCCTGTTGTGTGTATATGGCTTTATATGAATAGATGAATGTCACTTTCGCTCGGGTTCGATGCTAAAAATAGGACAAATCGTATGTGTGAACAAAAATGTGTGTTTGTGCAAAAGTGCTCTCCAAGCTAAGAGAGACTTGCAATGACGTATTTTACTTGGAATTGAGTATTTAAAAGTTGTTTCCTTAGGGAA
>CM042198.1:3697062-3711693 GCA_023539305.1 Ilex asprella
GTTTGAAATAGACGGGACTTTAGTAATACACTCCAACTCTTCAGCCGCTCCTCAAAAGGTGAACCCCCTTTGTCTCCTTTCGTTTCTGATTTGAAACTCATCCTCTGTACTCCATTGTTCCCAAACTTGTACTAAATATCTTCTGTTGTTGTCTATAATCTTCTGAAATTCTCGTGAGTTTTTTTTTAAAAAAAAAAACAATTTTAGCCTCTTCGAATCGATTACATTCATATCACTTGATACCAATCGCTGCATCAGAAATCAATCTCTATCTTTCCTTCTAGGCCCTTCACATTTCTCAGTTTTTCAACTTCCGGCGACTCATTTTCCTGATATCAGAGCATTTTCATTGTTTTCGTGGTAGGTCAGTTTACTGTTCTTTTTTGGCGCCAAAAGTCATTGCCATTAACTACTAAAACCCAGGGAAGTCATTCTTAGCTAAAGCAATTGCTTGATCTGGAAAAGCTCACAATGCGTGTGCGGGTTTTGTGTGTGTGGTTGTGGTAGGGTGGGGGGAGTATGTGAAAAGTGTTCAACCAAAATATATTAGTAACCTATTGCTAAGAGGTGCAATGACATGCAGATGTGGTTCAAATCCATTAGCTTTTTGCAGTGAATGTATCACTGACCTCCATGTTCGAAGAAAGTCACTTTCCAAGAAAATCTGAAAAGCAAATGTTCATTTTTTACTTAGCTTACTTTGCATACATGATGAATGAGTAAACAAATGAAAGACAGAGTTGTTTGTTGTTTTGCAAGGATTTTAAACCAATGGATGCGAATGGTAAAGCTTCAAAAAGTGGCGAAATAAGCTTGACAGAGAACACGATAACAAGTGAAGTGGCTCTAAATGTTTCTGGCGAAGAAAAAGATGCAAAGAATTCATACCCAGATGCTTCAAAAGATCAAAGGTCTAAAGGAAGTGCCGATTCACCTCAAAGGGTATCGACCGATTTGTATTCTGGTGTTCCAATTCCAAAGTCTATGCCAATGAGATGTCCTTCACCTGAGATTTCCCGGTTCTGTCCCAGCCCCAATAAACCTCCAAAAATCCCCACCACTGAAACCCTGTCTCGGAGAAAATCGCTGGCAAGATCGGTATATTCCAAACCCAAGTCAAGATTTGGTGAACAGTCTGTGCATATTGATTCTAATATGTTTGAAGAACAAGTAGAGCAAATTGTAATGTCTAATCAAGCTTCGCCCGATAGTAAACTGGTTTCTAATACTAATACTACACTAAAGGAGACTATTAGAATGGTGTCAATTACTCCCAAGACGCCATTAATGGCGTCTCCCGATGGTGTGGGAGGAGAGGATGAGGATGAGGATGAGGATGAGGCGATATATAAGAAAGTGAGCATAAGGAATAAATTGAAGTATAAAAGAGTGAAAATTAAGGTTTTGATTGAATGGGTTGTGTTTCTTTGCATTTTGGGGTGTTTAATAGCTAGCTTGACTGTTCATGAATTGAAAAAAAAGATGATCTGGGGTTTGGCTATTTGGAAATGCTTTGTGCTTGTAATGGTAACGTTCAGTGGGATGTTGGTCACCAAGTGGTTGATTCGTCTTCTTGTTTTCTTGATTGAGCTAAACTTTTTGTTTAGAAAGAAGGTGCTCTATTTTGTTCATGGATTGAAGAAGAGTGTTCAGGTCTGTATTTGGTTGATTATGGTTCTTGTGACTTGGGTTTTATTGTTTCAAGAAGGAGTTAAGCTGTCACATACTGCTACTCGAATTCTGGATTACATTACTTGGACTATCCTAACTTTCCTCATTGGTGCAATCTTGTGGCTTCTAAAGACCTTGCTGTTAAAGATTTTGGCATCATCTTTCCATGTAAATACGTTCTTTGATAGGATTCAAGAATCAATCTTCCATCAGTATATACTTCAGACTCTATCGGGGCTTCCGGTAATGGAGTCGGCTGCGATATTGGGCAGAACAAACAGTGCTATTAGTCAATTGAGTTTTAGGAGAATGAAGAAGGGAAAGGAAAAGAAAGAGAAAGAGGTCATTGATATAAACAAGCTTCATAAAATGAAGCAAGAAAAGGTTTCTGCATGGACCATGAAGGCGTTGGTTGATGTAATATCTAATTCAGGGCTTTCTACCATCTCAAGTACTCTCGATGAAAGTGATTATGATGGAGGAGGGGAACAGACAGACAAGGAGATTACCAACGAGGAGGAGGCCATTGCTGCTGCCTATCACATTTTCAGGAATGTTGCGCAGCCCTTTAGCAAGTGAGAAAATTTATTTTTTGAAAATATATTTTATTTTTTAGTGCTTGTCTTATATCCTCTTCCATCAAAAGTATCACGCCATATAAATTCTAGTTTATGTGTAGATACATTGATGAGATGGACTTAAGGAGATTCATGATCAAGGAAGAGGTGGATCTTGTGTGCCCAATGATTGATGTGGCCGAGACCGGAAGGATTGACAGGAAAGCTTTAACAGACTGGGTGGTAAGACTCCTTTTTTGTTTTTCCCCCGGTTGTATAAGAGTTGCTAGGCATCTAATCCCTCTTTTAATTGCACTTGTATCTATCTGCTCTTTGCTCAAATGGATTTGTGGTTCACACACAAAACACTGATACTTGGTTTGGTCACATTGCCCTGTTTCTATTTTACTTCTCTGTTTCAATGGTTTTCTGGAGCAAAGGAGAAGAAACTCCAAAGTGTATGTTGCATATATAGTCTATGGGCTGCATAATAAGAAGATGATAGTTTTTATATCAATGTCAATCAATTTGCTAGAGTAATTTGTCTGAGATTGGTGTAGTTCATTATGGGTTTGGTCGTAGAAAACAGGAGAAAATCTCATGAATAGACAGCTCATTTAAAAGATCCCACTACAATTTTTTCTTTGACTAGGTGCAATATGGTTGCTGCATTTAAATAAAACGAAACTTAACTGGTTGGGAAAGCTCATTTCTTTACATTCATATGTATGTTATCTGCACAGGTGAAGGTTTACAATAGTCGCAAAGCCTTATCACATGCTTTAAATGATACCAAAACAGCTGTAAAGCAATTGAACAAGCTTGTCTCAGGAATCCTGATTGTAATTATCATTATAGTGTGGCTTCTTTTGATGGAGATTGCAACAACCAAAGTACTTGTCTTCCTCTCATCACAGCTTGTTGTGGCAGCGTGTATGTTTGGTAATACTTGCAAGATTGTATTTGAAGCTATCATATTTGTATTCGTGATGCATCCGTTTGATGTTGGTGATCGTTGTGTTGTTGATGGTGTTCAGGTAACTTTCTCAAGTTGCATTCATTTGATTTTATCAAGTCCACTTTATTAACTCTGTTTGATATGGTATTTGACAGATGATAGTTGAAGAGATGAATATACTGACAACAGTATTCTTGCGATATGATAATGAGAAGATATACTATCCAAATTCAGTTTTGGCTACGAAACCCATCAGCAACTTCTACCGAAGCCCAGATATGGGTGATTCCTTGGAGTTTTCCATTGACTTCAGGACACCAATGGAGAAGGTCGGGTCTTTGAAAGATAAAATAAAGAAGTAAGTTGGCTTTTGCTTTATTCTCACTCTTCACAATTGATGGTCCTAATTGATGATAACTTCGATAACAAAGAGAAGAGAGGATAGAAATATCTTATTGAATAATTGACATTGTTACAACCTACCTAATGAAATACACAATAGAGAGCTTGCATATTAGGGCAATACAAAACAAATTAAGTGACTAAACTACCTATAATATTAAAATAATTAAATATACTCTAACATACTCCCTCAAACTCATGATTTGATGACAAAGAACATTAAGAGTTTGCCAAGCAGAAAAACAAAAGTGCATGATTGTGTGAAACTTTGTGAAGAAATCTGCCTGCATAGTAGAAGGAAGAAAGGGGAGAGAGATAGTGCCTAGTTAAAGGTAAGTATCATATCAACATAAAGTAAGAGAACAATTGAACTTGCAAAATTAGATTGTAGAAAGAGGGCAGAATCTTGATCACTGGCTTGAAAATCAAGTCATATATGTTCAAAGAAAATTTAGCGAACCATGCTAGAGGTACATGTTTAAGGCCATATAAAGCTTTGCAAAGTTTGCATACGAGTTCGGGACTTTGAGACAATCTAGGACGAGTTATAAAAACTTCTTCGGACAATTCTCCATGATTCTTCACATTTTTAACATCCATGTGAGACAATCTCCATTGACGAATAACCCCTCCTGCAATCATGGTACGAACAGTGGTCATCTTCGTAATAGGAGCAAATGTTTTATTATAGTCTAAACCATACTTTTGAGTAAATTCCTTTGCCACTAACCAAACCTTGGACCTTTCCACGGAACCATCTGAGTGAGTTTTAATTTTATAAACCCATTTGCAATTAGTGGTTGATGTAGGACAGAATTGAAAGACAACTAAGGAAAGGAAAAATACCAAAAACGGGGTAGTTTCAAGGTTGTTTAGGGCTGTGAACAGTGCAGGAACATTGCGTGAATAGTGCCAAACAGTAACGTGAACAGTAGATGTCGTGAACAGAAGTAGTGCAGCAGTAAATGCAGTGAACAGTGGATGAACAATACGTGAACAGTAGATGGAGATAGAAAGCAAGAAGGAGAATTAGAAGAAGAGAAGATAGTTCTAGGCCTCACATCTAGAAAACCCAAGGCATCTCACCTAGGGGCTCTTAAGCATCACACCAAAGAAAGGATTGTATCACACAAACTGAAATTTTCATATATTCGTTCATCATACTTCAAAGTCTTAAAGTTACATCAATATATAGGAAACATCAATATATAGGACTTAAGAAACTAATTAATACTAAAACTTTTCAACTCCCAAAAAAGCTAGATACATTGAGTGTGTCATGGTGCATGAATATGTGGATACATGCATAGAAACCTGTGGTTCATATAACTAAATGAAAGGACATAAGGCAAATGAAAAGTCATGCAGACTTTTAGAAATTAGCCCATACCTAGTCAATATCCCAAGTAGGCCCAACATCATCCAACATAAATTAAGGCTTGGGCCTTAGAACCATCTAGCCCACGTCTCTTATACACCTTTATTGGATGTTGTCATTTTTCATCAACTCTCCCCGACTTAAAAGAACTCGACCTTGGCGAGTTAAAAACATGAAATTTTTCATAAAGATGAAGGTTGAGATGTTGGAATTGTTCATCGGTAATCCAGGTGCAATCTGAAAGTGGATGCCCTTTCCATTTAACAAGATATTTTTGATAACCACCACTTCTAGTTGAAACAATCTGATGATCAACCACGTCTTCAATTTCATCTTTTAAATATGTGGCTTGTAGTAGAGAAGTAATTGGATCAGAGTATACACCACTGTCAGTGCGTCCAGGGTATTTAGTAAGGTCCTCAATATTGAATACATTACTGATGCCGATATTTTTAGGTAAGTGAAGAACATAAGCATTGAAGCTAATTTTCTTGAGAATCTTAAATGGACCAGCACTCTTTGAATGAATCTTCTTATAAACACCTTTAGGATACCGTTCAAGCCTCACTCGGACCATAATCATGTCCCCTTCATTGAATTCAGCCAACAACCGATCATACTCAAGTTAGGCCTCACCTAGTTCACTCCTTAGCCTGAGATTAAGTTCTTCACCCCTCTTCTCATACTCCCGACATAGAGCATAAAGCCTTTTGTTTTCTTTAAACATGTTAGTGGCATCTTGATCTTCCAAGTGACTTTCAGCGGTGGCAACAGGCTATATTTCCTGGTTGGACCCAACCATCCGTTTCATCTTATCAAGTTCTGCTAAACCATCATATTTTTTCCTTTTCAAATGAGCTCCTGGTGGTATTGCTTTTGTACTACCAGCAGCAAAAAAGCTTTCTGAAAGCCAACAGGTTGATGAGTACCATGATGTGAGCCAAAATCAGTTGAAACCTGAGAAGTAGTTAGTGCCTGAGGTTTTTTCTTGACCTGATATCCAATAAGCCCACAATGATAATCCCAGTATTCCCATGTCATTTCCTTCAAGCGAATTTCAAGTTTTTGAAAGACGGGAGTTTTCTCAAAATCTTGTTTATTGTGTATAAGTTCAATAAAATTTGTTTCCAAAACACCAATAATTCTCCTGCCTCTACTATCGGAGTAGCTTACCACATGCCAAAATGGTAGAATTAAACGATTCTTGTGGTAGACATTAAAGCCATGAATATTCACATGTGGAGCTTTCTTTAAAAACCCAATTGTTGTAACAACTGTGCCCTCTACAGATCCACCACTTCTCGGTCTATATAAGATGAATTATGGAAACTTAAGATCATTGACAACACGAACAAATATGCACGAAGAGAATAACGAAGACGATTAAGGAGATGCTGTTCACTTGTTGTCGTCGGACAACAACCTTTCTTTGCAGTCTTAGCCTTCCTAGCAATAAAAATATCCTCAAGATCTGACTCAAAATCAAGTTCTATAGTACCCCCTCATCATTGATCGTAGATTGTAGATGACGGTTTTTGTACCATGATATCCAACATCCTCAAATTGTTTTAGAAGCTCTGCTTCTGTTAAGTATGGAGACCATTGCAAAAACATGGAAAGATTGGCTGTATAATGTTCTTTACTATGCAAGTTATCCAATGCACCAGCAGATGTATTGACCTCATAATCAACTATGGGAACTACTGTTTTGTCATACCCTGCTTGTGTCAAGAAAGTATTAGATAGAAGACCAATGCTCTGGTCAATTTCCTGTTCTTCATGTAGCGGCTGAAGACAATGACATCTGCCCCAAGTCTCATGGAACTAGTCTTAAAGCCATTTCCATACTGTCCAAAGGTTGATTTTGACTTTTTTCTGAAAATCCAAAACTCAGGCAGTGTCACATTGCATCTAGATCCATTACACTACCGTCATCTTGAATGAACAATGTTGGGCTTCCATTCCTTCGATTTGAGGTTTTATCTACAATGACAAAAGTGGCCCTATTTCGTATCTCATTAACAACATTATCAAGTAGCTTTGCTATTGCACCAAAGGCGCATTTGCGCGAGAGAGCATTTGAGTGAAGGAACTTGGGGTGAATATGTAGATAACTTGTGCCATCTTCAAAATCTGGAGCCTTCTTTGTGATATCTACGACCATATCATATGTCTCGGAACGTTCTCTTTCTAGCACTTCTCTAGCCCATTCTGGCATACGAGGTTGTGGTATCTCAGCTGGTAATTCTCATGCGGGGGGAGGATTTGGGACTTTCACCTCTGCTACTCTTTCATTCTCCATATGACCCTTGATTGCAACTTCTCCTTGAAAGCACTTCTTGGTGAGAACATGAAGGGAATTTGGCTTAACATCAGTATCATCCTTCGGTTTCTTTTCTTTGAATTTCTCCATTTTAGTTGTAGTCAATGACTTCAAAACAATTTCTTTGTTGTTAAATGAGAAAGAGTATGTATTTTGTTTCCCACAGTGATGTACATCTCTATCATAAAGTCAAGACCTTCCAAGGGGGATGTGGGTAACTTTCATAGGAATCACATCACACCGAATAGAATCACTATAGGAGTCGTAAGAAATAGAGACAAGACATCGTTGAGTTATTGGAATAGAAGTGCTATCAATCCAATCTACCTAATATGACTGAGGATGTGGTTGAATGGGAAGCTTAAGATGCTCAACCGTGGGCAATGATACAACATTCATGCAACTGCCACCATCAATAATAAGTTTACGGGATTGATCTCCACAACGAACCAACATTTGGAAAATAGAAGTGTGCCTCCAATCTTCCTTCTCAACTTTAGGAGCTCCAAGGATACGCCTGACAACCGAAATCAATGAAGTGTCAGTCTCTTTGTCTTCTAAATCATCAGTATTGAAAGTCCCAACATCAAACGATTCCATCTCATCTTCATGGTGTTGTTGGTCAGGTTCCTCATTATGCTCCACTCTGAAAGGCTTGCCTGATTGTGTAGTTATGGTACTACCCTTGCTCTGATACCAAAATTGATGTAGGATAGAATTGAAAAGCAACTGAGGAAAGGGGAAATACTAAAAACGGGGTTGTTTCAGGCTGTGAACAATGTGTGAATAGTGCCGAATAGTAGATGAACAATGCGTAAACAGTAGATATCGTGAACAGTAGTAGTGAGCAGTAAATGCAGTGAACAGTGAATGAACAATACGTGAACAGTAGATGGAGATAGAAGTAATAAGGAGAATTAGAAGAAGAGAAGATAGTTCTAGGCCTCACACCTAGAAAACCCAAGATATCTCACCTAGGGGTTCTTTAGCATCACACAGTGACACAGTATGAAATTTTCATATATTCATTCATCATACTTCAAAATCTTGAAGTTACATCAATATATAGGAGTTAAGAAACTAATTAATGCTAAAATTTTTCAACTCCCAAAAAAGCTAGATACAATGAGCGTGTCACGGTGCATGAATATGTGGATACATGCATAGAAACATGTGGTTCATGTAACTAATTGAAAGGACATAAGGCAAATGAAAAATCATGCAGACTTTTAGAAATCAGCCCATACTTAGTCAATATCCCAAGTAGGCCCAACACCGTCCAACATATGCCAAATTAAGGCTTGGGCCTTCGAACCATCTGACACACGTCTCTTATACACCTTTATTGGATGTTGTCATTTTCCATCAATGGTGCGTTTACCGAGGGTAAAGACACTAACTCTCAAGCTTGAGTCTTATACAAGGTAAAAAGCTCCTCTGCAATAGCCTGTTGCTAAAGAGGATGAAGAATAGCTTCCTTATAAGAGGTGAATTTAGATAGGGTGTGAATAGAGGTTATGAAGGAACAAAAGTCAGAAGAATAACAAGAGTTAGAGAAACCAAACATATCCGAGAGTACTAAGGATAGCGAGTAGCATGATTCACGGTATAGTAACTTGATTGAGTGGTAGGAAAGGAAGGCGGATGCATTGTAGAGGAGACAACGGGAGTCTTGCGAGAAAAAGTGTGCACAATGGGAGGACTTGAACCAAACAAATTAGTGGCAGAAAAAGAGGAAGGTAGATCAGACACAGTCATATCACCAACGTATGTATCATGAGAAAGCTCAACTGGAAATGGATCAATATATATAAGATCTGATTTATGCAAAGAAGAATATCAAGATGAAATAAAAAAAAAAGGAATGTGTTTCATAAAGACAACATGGCAAGAGATATAGAGTGTTTGTGTGTAATAGGATCATAGAAATGATACCCTTTCTGATCCACGCAATAAAGTTGAGGGAGCAGAGAGTTTAGTACAAAGATACTAAGAAGTAAAACAAAACAAGTACAACCAAATATATGTAAGGAGACGTAATTAAGAGATTTATCACACAATTTTTTGAATGGAGAGATGCCGGAGTTGAGAAGAATGGGAATACAATTAATCAAATAAACAGCTGTGAGAATTGCTTCCCTCATAAGGAACTGGGAACATTTATTGATAGCAAGAGAGAACGGGCTGTCTCCACAATGTGACAGTGTTTGCGCTTGAGCGGCTCGACAACACCATTATATTCAGGTGTCAGTACAAGATGATAAACAGTACCATTAGATTTCAATAAATCACGAAAAGAAGTAAGCAAATAGCTCTTTATTGATCACGACAAAAACATTCAATAATAGAATACTGAGTACACCATAGCGCGAAATGTAGTAAATATAGAAAAGAAATTAGAACAATGTTTCATCAAATATATCCAACAATACCTAAAATAATCATCAATGAATGAGACGTAATATTTGAATCCTCCTCGTGTAGGAATAGGAGCAAGTCTCTAAATATCTAAATGAACAAGATCAAATGGAGTAAGAGAACTAGTAATATTTTTATTGAAAGGTAATGTAGTAAATTAACCAACTTGCATCCACCGCAAGCAAAAATGTCATTACATTCTAAGCTACCCAAACTACAAGTAGAAGTTAAAAACTTTAAGGAAACATTTCATCCACACCCCCTTAGTTAGGTCTAAATTCAATAACATCCCCTTCTGATTCTAAAACTTCAATGCACCCTCTTCTGGTTTATATTTTTAAATCAAAGACACCCGCTTAATGATAATTTTTAACTTTATTTGTACAAAAAGTAATGGTTTGACTATAAATTTTTTGAAAATATCAAAACTACCCTTCCTTATGTAAATATGCGAAAATGCCCTCGACCTTTTTTCCACTATATATACCACACTTTTTGTTGTTTGTGAATGTCCAAAATGATCTGAGATTGTAGGAAGACGTAGGGGACTGAAGCCAACAATTATTCTTCAACTCGTTCTCCAAAGTGATTGATCACTATTTAAGTTGGTAAATATTTTTTTTTCTTGCAGATTTGTAATTGTTTTTCATGTAGATTTAAAATTTTTTCATGCAATTTTTTTTTATGTAGATATTTTTAATTTTTTTCATACAATTTTTTTTCATGCAGATAGTTTAAATTTTTTCCATGCAAATTTTTTTAAATTTTTTTCATCCAAAACACCTGTTAGACTTTTAAGTCATTAAGTCTATTTTCTTATAAGTTGTTAGGTAAGAGGTACATTTTTCGGTTTCTTATTTTTTTATATTACCTAAATTCCATCTGTAGTATGTTTTTTGTTGTTCGTTATAAATTACAGGGTTTTAAATTTATTTTATAGTTAAAAATAATTTTTCCATAATAAAATTGCAATCGATAAAGTCAATGTCAAAATTCTATTTATTTCTAATTTCTCTGCTATCGTTTTTCCTCTACAACGTCACTTGACTACTCTTTATACATCACCATTCATATATTAAATTTAAATCTTATTTGATAAAATTTAATATTAATTAATAAATTTGGTCTAGTATGATAAATTTAAATATTAATCATGGGTAGATTTGATAAAATTTAATGTTAATTGAATAAATTTAAATGTTGCTTTAATGAAATTGAATGTTTATTTGGTGTTAAATTAAGTAACTGACATTAATTTGATAAAGTTAAATGTTAAATTAATAGAATTTAATATATTAAATTTTAATTTAATAAAATTAAATGTCAATTTGGTGTTGATTTGATGAAATTAAATAATAATTTAATGTTAAACTAAAGAAATAATATAATTTGATGAAATAAAATATTAAATATTTATTTCATATCAATTTGATAAAATTAAATATTAAATTGATGAATTTAAAGATTAATATAATAGAATTAAAGTGGAGTGGATTGAAATTTCAGAATCAAGAGGGGGTATTGCTAAAGATAAGTCTTTTTACAAGGTGTTGCGGCAGAGATTGACTCATCCCCTGGTGTTGCAATTATTATTGTGTGATGATCTTTGAGCTTAAATGATTGATTCAATGGTCCCCGTGCGTGCATATTCACCAATTTATGGCACTGTGCCTTCCAATGATCCTTTTCATGACAAAAGTTGCACTTATCTGAAGCAGCTCGACCTTTATATTTATTGTGGGTGTTAGAAGTCACCTTGGAAGGAACAAGGATTAGAGGCAACAAAATGGTCCAAATCTTTGAAAAATCAGAGATAAACTATTTCCTTGAATTTTTTTCAAAAAATCAAAGCTTTCATCAAACAAACACCAAACCAAAAACAAATCAAATGAGAAATCGACCAGATTGCTGTCAGTTAGGATTCTTGGCTGCTTATGTCATTATGACGTCATCATGTGCATGGATGACGTCAGCCCTACTTCTATCTGTTCTAATTTTCTATGGTTGGTAACTTGTTATGTTGTTAATGGGGTTTGGATAAAAAATGGCTCTGATACGATGTTAATTTTGATTAAAAAAAGAAGAAAGAAGAGAAATATCTTATTGAATAATTGGCATTGTTACAACATACGTAATGGAATTCACAATAGAGAGCTTATATATTTGGGCAACACAACAAAAAAATGACTAAACTACCCCTGACACTAAAATAACTAAACATAGAGAAATTTGGAGGCCGATCCCCCTATATAGGCTTATTTGGAGAGGAGTCCGGTAAGGAAACTTATTTGGTTTCAAGTCCACTTTTTGTCAAGTTTACTATTGTATCCCTACCATTTGGGAAAGCAATAATTGACGTCTAACTTATTGTCTCTTTCACATAGATTAGATCATTGAGAGATATATAGAAACCCTTGATTGAGTTATATATGGAAACCGTTTATTAAATATTATGATAATTAACGAAAGTTTTATATGGTAGTTATATATTGTGATAGTTATATATGAAAGCTTGATGTACAAATAAATCGTTGGTCTATTAAGTCAAAATCATATCACAAAATTTCGTTAACATTAGTCTTAATATAGTGACACTAATTTTATTATAATGACATGAATGAGATTGTTTTTTTTAAAATACTCAATACCCAAAATGAAGAATTTCACTATTTCAAATAGTAACACAATCCCATCCTCAATTTTTACTTACACAACCAATTCCACACTTTTAGACGTATATTATGTAATATACATATTTAATTTTTGTAGTAACATCAAATGTTTGTACTCAGTAACATATCGACTTTTACAAAATACAAGGTAATAGGGTTTTCACAGTAACATCAATTTTCAAAAGATTATAGTGAAAATACAATCCAAATATTGAAAATTTATAAAATTTCTAGTAACACAGTTGGTAGTTGAATTAGGACGCTCAACACCAATGAAGAACATCAAGACATCGAAATTCTGAAATCTATTTTTCAGTTATCACACAGTAACATGATCTATTTTATAGATACACAACCAAAGTATTTTGAATGTCTTGCGCAACAAAGAAAACAACAAAATCGAATTATGTAACACTTTAATTTAATAATAATGAATCTTAATTTTTAAATTAGGAATGCCAAAAAAAAAAACGGATAGTTTGAACTATATATTATGTACAAGTTTTTTAAAACCCTACAATGAACATCAACTTTCATGTAAAATCATATACCATAACTCTATTTTTGAATCCCAAAGTTGTAAAGATCTTTTGAATGCAAAGAATCAACTGTAACTTTGTCAATAGATTCCACAGTAAACTTGAAGAGTAAAATCGAAATTGGGGTTGAGTTTGTGTTACTATTTGAAATGGTGAAATTCTTCATTTTGGGTATTGAGTATTTTAAGGAAAACAATCTCATTCGTGTCATTATAGTATTATTCGTGTCACTATAATAACATTAGTGTCACAATAGTAACACTAATGTTAAAGAAATTTTGTGATCTGATTTTGACTTAATAGACCAACGATTTATTCGTAAATCAAGTTACAATATATAACTATCAGAATATATAATTTTCATTAATTATCATAATATTTAATAAACAATTTTCATATATAACTTGATCAAAAATTTTCATATATAGCTCAATGATCTAACCGATATGACTTTCCATAATTGGACAAAATTAACACCGTTATGGATAATTTTTAGGTTTAAAAAATAAGTGAACTTAAGTATCTGCATATAAGTTTAAACATAGACTTACCCCCAAATAAATTTTCTTCCAGAGCTCAAGTCATTATAAGTCCATATAAGGGGACTCACATTCAATTTTCACCTAAATATACTCTAACACTAATCATATGGAATCAATTTTTTATCGATCCAAGCTAACAACTTAACATCGAGATCCTCAATGTTTGGAAATTGGAGAAGTCTATGGTTGTAGGATTATTGCTGACGTTATATTTTGTTACAACATTCAATCTAAAACTAATTAGCAATGAGTGGAGTAGCCCCTTAAGTATAGATATCAACATTACATATGTCGACCTAATATATTGGTGTGAGATACTAGCTCTCTTCAAATCCTTCCTCACATGCGACTATGAGCTCGCACTTGGACTAATAAACTAAACTAAAATCGAAAAATAAACAGACTGAGGCTGCACTAAAATAAACGGATAAACATTTCGAAGAATTTGACTGGGTCATAGATTTGGCCCATCAACCATCCAAGGTGTAATGCCTCGATTTTCTTGAAACATTAACTGATTGATCAATTGATAGAATTTCACAAATATATCTCAAAAAAAAAAAGGGTTAAAGCTCTAATTTATTCAATAAAATCACAATTATAAATTTGATCTCTGAATACACAAACTCTCAACATCAAAATTATAATATTTATCTCGATATTCATTCATTTTCAATTTCTTCCTTTTTTTCTTCAAAATCATCCAGAAAAATTAACTAAGCGAAAAAGTATACAATACGACAAAAAATAATATTTTTAACCATAAAAATACAGATGATTGAATAACAAATAACTCAATCGATAGCTAATTGCATGAATTAAATATGACATATCACATAATTTTACTATTTAACATTTCAACATATATAGCCTCATACTCGGTTTATCTTTGTAATATGACAAGTGACACTTTGAAATAAATCCAAACTCACACTGATCAATCATACCCAGCCGGACCACAATCACACCCTGTAGAGCTAAATTTATATTTCACAACATATACTTTAAGTGCACGTCATACATATACCAATCAACCCTAAAGTAATTGGCCTCAAACTCCAGCCAACTCAACAAAATTTACAGAATTTCATCTCAATCAAAGAATTCAAGTCATGCAAGGGAAAACTTCCTACTTTCCATAGACTATAAATTCAACCCCCCCCCCCCCCCC
>CM042198.1:3731693-3744896 GCA_023539305.1 Ilex asprella
TCTTGGAATTCTGCATGTTAAATTTCATTAATATCGTGTCTATGTACAAGGATAAGAGTTCTTGAAACAACCTCTAGATCTATCTCCATTGACCTTTATACCTAGTATATCGGATGCTTCTCCCAAATCTTTCAATGTAGAAATTATGTGACAGCTATAGTTTGACCGATAAGAGCATCCCAACATTATTCACAATGAATAGGATGTTGTCTATATAAAATTCTAAAAATGTGGTAGAACTCCCACTAACCCTTTTGTACATACATGGTTCATCAATGTTTAAGAGGAAACCAAATGATTTGATTACCTCATCAAACTGGATGTTCCAATTTCGGGATGCTTGCTTTTAATCCATAAATGAATCTCTATAACTTGCACACATTATGGCCTTCACCACGGAATACAAAATATTATGGCTGCTCCATAGAAATATCTTCCTCAATGTTTCTATTAAGAAAGATGGTTTTGACATCCATTTGTCATATCTCATAGTCACAGTGTGCAATTATGACAAGCAAAATTATGATAGATTTTAGCATGACTACTAGCTAGAAGATTTCTTCATAGTCAACAACTTGTCTTTGTTTGAAACCTTTAGCCTATAGCCTAACTTTATAGGTCTTTACCTTTTTATTTAAGCTTGTTTTCCTTTTGAAACTTATTTGCAGCCTGTAGGTACAATACCTTAAGGTGGGTATACAAAAGTCTAGGCTTGGTTGGAGTATCTAGAATCCATTTATGATTTCATGACACTTTGCCATTTTTTGAGTTGATGTCTGACATCATCTCTGTGTAATTTATAAGATCACTTTAATGATCATTATAACCAATAAAGAGTTCCTTATCACTTTGATTGAGATACCAATATCTTTAAGGTGGTGTGTTATCTTATAAGATTTACACAGAGCTTGTGTAATACTAGGTTTTATGTCAATAGGGCATTTAGGCTGATCGGTAACTGTCTCAAGTTCTATCCTTCTTCTTATGCCTTCATCTTGAATAAACTCTTTTTCAAGAAAGTAGCAAACTAGCTAACAAACAATTTTGTTTGCTATGAAGATAGAAATAATATCCTAAATATTCTTCTTTAAGATTTTTCACAAACCTACATCTATCAGTCATAACTTATAGATTGTTTATATCATGTTTCTTAGCATATGATGGACAACCCCAAATCTTAACATGTTTAAGACTTGGTTTTTTTCCGTACCGTATCTCATATGATGTCTTAGGGACAGATTTGGAAGGTACTCTATTTAAGAGGTCTGCAGCGGTTTCTAGAGCAAATCCCCAAAAGGAAATAATTAAGTCAGTGTAACTCATCATTGATCGAACCATATCTAATAATGCTCGATTTCTCCTTTTAGATATACCACTAAATTTTGGTGTTGGAGAAGGAGTCCACTGTGATAGAATGTCATTTTGTGAGACCATCCAAAAATTCAGCATTTAAATATTCTCCTCCTCGATTTGATCAAAGAGTTTTAATACTTTTGCTTGTTTGTTTTTCTACTTCATATCTAAATTCATTGAACTTTTTAAATATTTCAGATTTTCACTTCGTCAAGTGCACTTACTCTAACCATGAATGGTCATCGGTGAAAGCTATGAAGTATGAATAACAACTTATGTCTACTAAACTCAGTAGTTCGGATAAATCACTATGTATTAATCTTAATACATGCAGCTCTTTCATTTTCTCCTACAAATGGTGTTTTAGTCATCTTACCCATGAGACAAGATTTAAATGTTGGAATCAAATGGACCTAATTGTCTATTATTAACTAACATGCAAATCTCATCCTCCCTAATATGACTAATTTGATATGTCACATATAATTAGGATTCTTATCATCTCTAGGTCTTTTATAAGCGATGACATTCATATTATTATGTTCAATATTATTTAGTTTGCCATTCTTGTTTAAGAAATAGAGACTGTTGAAGAATATGCCAAAACTAATAAAATTAGAATTTAAAGTAAAGGAACAAATGTTTTTCTTTAAAAAACATATCTAAGGCCACCCTTATCCAGTGATAAAATAGATATATGTTCCTTATCATGTTAGGCATAAATAAACGGTTTCTAAAATCTAAAACAATTCCAAATGGCAATGGTAAGTAGTGTGTTCCCACAGTTAATGCAACAACACTTGCTTCATTTTTCACTCGAAGGGACACTTCTCCTCTATTAACCTTTCTGATTTCCTTTAGTTCATACAATTAAATATATATGTAAGAACTAGTTGCGGTATCTAATACCTAAATTAAATTAGAACCAATTGACAAACCCGTTTCAATAAAGAACATATCGAACATGCCTTTTGAAGGCATGTCCTTAATGGAAGTGAGATATTCACAATTGTTTCCCTACAATACCCATCTTAGATATTCACAATTGTTTCCCTACAATACCCATCGTTGTCGTGTGGAAATATTTTTCATTGGTAGTTTCATTCTTTTAAAAAATGAGAACAATTCTCAAGTTTTGTTTCTAATCTAGGAAGTTGAAGTCGGTCAAAGGGTGGAAAATAGTAATTCTGGATAAAATTTTTAGACTTGCTATTGGTGATCAAATAAAATATCTAGAATTAGTGATTTCATTTTAAACCATTAGATTGAGTCTTTAAATCACAATAGTACCTCCCACTATTTCTCAAATCCCATACACCCTCCTAAGGAAGTAGGGAATTTTAATTCCTAGTGGGGATTAGGGTTAGACCTTAAATTAATATAACCTCACATAATAGCATCTTGGTTATACTAATCCTTAATGAGTAGGTAACTCTTACCTCATGCATCTTATGAAATTTCCAATCATCTTTTGGTTTCTAGCATAAATGAACTTCACGTAGTAGCATCTTGGCCCATTTACCCTATTTAAGTCACACCTACCATTTATACAAGTGTAAGCGTTTATGACTAATAAGCTCCTCACATAATTGTACCTTGAAACTTATAGGCATCCTACCTCATAGCATCATATACTTGATTATTAAGGATTCCCAAAATTCAATAGTCCCCACATATTTGTAGCCGACTAATCATGCTAAAAAATCCTTAATATACTTACAATGGCGGAAGACCACGATTAGACATTCATAATGTCTCTTCGTTGCAACTTAATATCTTGTGGAAGGGTTTTTAACGTCTAATTGTCTCATCATACATACATGCATCTCATGCATATCAAAAATTAATTCTTGTTATTAGTCCAACTAATATATTATATCTCCACTAACCCATTTAAAAAAAAGAATTTTAATGTTTAAAAATAGGGTTGTGAGAATATCAATATATTCAATTGAATCATCACAAAATATGATTCAATATATTAATTTAAAATATAAATATGGACATATAACTATCTATGGCAATTTGAGCCTTTTGCCATATGCATGATTATGGACTTTTAGTTTGATTCAATTTGAGCATTTAATTGACTTTAGGTCTGTGTGGGTGATGATTAAATATGAAAACGTATCATCTCATGTGTCACACCCCAATTCCAAGGGCATGACCAGCCGTGAACCATAGATCCATAACATATGGAATACGTAAGCCTAACAATAAACTAATAATATAGGAGTGAAAAACAACATTAACACTAAATTGATTTCATGTCAATATGTTAAAGTCAACATACCTAAACCTGTTTGTCCCAATTATCCAAACAAGTAAAGATGATTATATGATATATGTTACGGAGGTCACAACACTATCAGTCCCCAATCAACTCCCTGAGTCTGCTATTGACACTCCAATCTTTTACTTGAAAAAAAAATTATTTTAAAAACATGAGCTAAAAAACCTAGTGAATGGAAAGACATGCATATTCAAAGTGGCTGAAAAAACATATTTGACATACGACATGTAAATCAAAGATTTGAAAAAATAACTTTATCAAGATAACTAATTTTCTCAAGAATAACACAATCGAATTTCAATAAGAAATCATACCACAATGGTGAATCATATCATAATGGTGGAGACTGTACGATTTTCAATAATCGATGGGAACCAATACCAAATACCAAAAGATCTCAAGGTTAGATCCAACATCCTACTTAGGGTCACCACAGCCACCCCCGGGCCTATTCCCTAAGACGATCCGGTGAAGATCATTAGGATGCACCAGACACTGTTCCTTCAACCATTGAGTACTAGGGTCACCATAGCCTCCCCTGGGTCTGTTCCCTAATGGTCAGGGTCACTTGCACATAGAAGAATAATTTCCTTGGAATTTCAATCATGGTCCCATTCACTATCACAAAGTCTCACCATATAAACAAGTAATTGAGTCACAATACTTCACAAAAAATTTCATAAAGGTAAGGAGAATCGTATGTCACAAGTATTTAGAAACATAGTAAAATATTTGGCAAAAGTAGTAATAAACAAACATGATGTATCGTTTTTAAAATGTTTAAAGATACGATTTTTAAAAAACAAATATGTAGCATATCAAACCACACACCTCAAGTGCAAATGGTATGTTGCTTGTTACGCGAAGTAAAGTGAAATGCTATTGATGCCTTTCCTCTTTCTCTCACAATTTCCTTTATCCTTTAATGAGGTACTCTTCCTTCATTCTTCTCTCTTTTACTCTCTATTCTTTCTTGAAAGTGAAAGATTATTTGTGCACTTGTCTCCTTAATCCAATCCCTTAATGCCCTATTTATAGGCATCCTAGGATTATTCTACAGAATATTGACATGTGACATTTTTAGGAAAGATTTTCTAGAATATTCTGCCATCTCCCCTCTCCTATATCTTTCTAGGTTTCAAGCTTATTTTTCACATGACAATTTCACAGGTATCTAGACTCATATATGATATTTTAAAGTCTTCTTTAACCTTCTAAGTCCTTCTGGAACTTTTCGGAACATTCAAAATTCCTCTAGAACCTTCTAAAATATTCTACACTTCTCTAGATTGTTTTAGAACTTTCCGAATTCTTCCTCGATGTTCTAAAACCTTCCAGATTCTTCTAGATTATTCTAGGTTTTTTTTAGAAACTTCTCCAATATTTTATATTCTTCTAGACTATTTTAAATTCTTCTTTAAAAATTTTCTTATTCCTTCCAAGATAATATTCCTTAACTTGTTCCTTACCAAAATGGAACGGGGTATTACATCATGACACTGATTTTCTGGGTGTGTCATTTGAATGACCTCCATGAATTTTACATTTGGGCTCCACCATGCTTTCATCTTTATCTTCAATCCTACTAAACTATTTTATTCTAATTCATTACATTAATGAAAAGAAACTTTGATTAAGATCAAGGGGATGTACAATAGGAGGTGAGAGAAGAAATTACATATAAAAAGGAGAAAGAAGGCATGCAAGCCCCATTTTTCAGAAATTACATACCCAAAGAATAAAATACAATCACATTGCATTCAAACCAATCACATAGCTCAATAATTTGGTCTAAGTCCATGATCATTTTCACATCCATTCAATCACATTGCATGAATAATTATAGCATATATATCTAGGGATTGTAATTTCCTTAACCATTAAGGATTACTTTAATTTATATAAATTAAAATTAATAATTTTTTAAAAAATCTATTATAGAGTCCTAATCCTATTAGGATTCTATAATCAAATTCCTAGTCATACTAGGAGTCTGTTTCGGTTGATCTTGGGATCAAATTTCTAATTTGATTCCAAATAAGAGTAATAATCCTATTAGGATCATTTGATTAGAATCTTAGTCAAACTAGGATTTTAGTTTGGATGGAATACTATTTAGAATCAAATTCTCATTTTTGGTTTAGATAGAATTCTTAATCTAATTAGGAGCCTTAAGTCTAAAACCTAATCAAAATAGGGTTCTAGTATGAGAGGTGTATATTTGAAAATCAAATTCCTAATTTATAGTCAAATTAGGACTTCTAATCTCATTAGGATTCTTTGATCACAATCCTAGTTAAAATAGGATCTTAGTTTATGTGGTTTTTTATTAAGAATCAAAATTTTATTTTATTTGAATATAAGATCCTATTTTAATTAGAAGATAATTTTTCAATTTAATTAAAAACAATGTAATTTGACTAGAAATATTCTCCTAGTTTATTTAGTAGACGATCTACTAATTTAGTTAGAAGACAATCGTTTAAATTAATTAAAAGACAATATATTATTTTGATTAGGAGCAATATCCTATTTAATTTGAAGACAATCTTCTAATTCAGTGAGAAAACAATCTTCTAAAATACAATCGCTTAATTTGATTAGAAGACAATCTCCTGATTTCATAATGTAGTTAGAATACAATCTTCTGATCTAAGTAAAGGACAATCACTTAATTTGATTAGAAGACAATCTCCTAGTTTACTTAGAAGACAATCTTCTAAGTTAGAAGACAATCTTCTAATTTAATTAAAAGACAATCTCTAATATAATTAGAATACTATCTCCACAAGTAATTAGAATACAATCTCTTAATTTATAAGCTAAGAAGCATGGACACGGATATGACATGATACAAACACGCCGATATGACATTTCAAAAAAATGTAGGACATGGACACGTTGGGGACACGCTATAAAAAATTATATTTTATATATAACATTATATAATTTATTACAAATAAAGTGATAATGATATACAATTCATAAAAAAATTAGTATTTTATTATAAGAAAACCTAATGTCTAGTCATCTGTATGAATTTTTGAATTAAAACATCCATATTATAGTCAATAATCATCAAATTTTTTTGTAGACAATGTGTACCTAATATATAATTTCAATAATTGCACTCATTTTCTCAATTCCTGTTTATTAAAACTTTTGTGCATCTTTTTTTATTATTATTTTATTTGAAGTACAATTTTAATATGTCTAGTATTAGTAATTATATGTCATCAAATTTTTAAGCTTTGTTAATCACATTCTAACAAATATCTATTGTTAAGTAGTAGAGACGTTCTAAAGAAGTGTCTGACACGTCACCAAAGAAGTGTCTGACACGTGTCTAAAATTATGGACACGGATAAAAGAGTATCAGACACGTGTCCGAGAGTGTCCGTGCTTCATAGTTTATAAAGAAATAGATAAAAATTAAATAGGAGACCAAACTGTATTCAACTTGAATAAGTCAAGAGTCCTTACCATAATTAAGTTTTCAGACTTTACAAATCTAATTATTTTATGCAATTCAATTTTGCAAAATTATTAAAATTAATTTTAATATTTCATAAAAAAAATTAAAACCAATGTTGAACAAAAATTTAGATCAAATCAAAGTAAGATTTGTAAAACTTTATAAGACCATTATGAACTACTGTTTTAAGTTCTACTTCAAACCACCATTATCATCCACCATGGATGAAAAAAATTTATCCTAGCCACCCTTGAACCAAAAACATAACTCGTTCCACCTTGGTTCAATCTCAAACACGAAACTTGTTTTAAGAATAACTAGTTGTTACTTTTTGCAACTACGTTTCTTCAATTTTATAACAATTTCAAATATATGGATCCATTAATATCTCATATTAAACATGTGAAAAAAATCAGAATTTATTTTGTAGAACACTCATACAAAATAATATGATTTATGTGAATTATGCGATGCCCAATATTTCTCGATCAATCTCATTAACATGTTATAACAATAATCACATCAAATTTGTATTAAATCATGAATAATGGTTCTGATACCACTGAAAGGAATCATATAACAACTACAACAGAATTTAAAAAATAATAATTTGATTCCTCATACCAAGATCTATTTATGTTTAATACAAACTAAGAAACCTTAGATCTATAGAGAAGATTAAGGGTTATCTCTAGAAACGTGCCTTTAACAATCTTTAAACATTCTAAAAAATTTTAAATCTTCAAATCTGAATTTGATATTTACCCTAAGTCTCTCAAACGTTTGACCTCTATTGGTATCTACAAGAATTAACAAACTTGAAGGATCTACTTTAGCCATTGATAAAACTAGTAGAGAGAGAATGAGGGATGATTCTTCTTGTGCTAGCAAGAGAGTTGTTATATCTTATATCCACCTCCTACATAAATGTATTTATAGAGCTTTAAAGGCTCTAATCCTAGTTTGGGTCAAGTTGCGATTATCTCATTATTACATATAACCCCTTTAATAATCATTAATTGTAATAAAGTCCCTAATTACCTCTTAATTAGGTTTTCACCGCAATTAACTCCTAATTGGTTGTCTTACTTTTATCATTTAGTTTCGAAACAATTCTATTGTGTGTGATCCTATAGGTTCAAGAATACCCGGTTGTAGGCATTCGATACTAACTACAAGTAGCATATCAAATTAGAACTCTTATAATTTAGCTTGAATTAGAACTCTTCTAATTCTCCCTTTATATAAAAAAATTAATATATTTATATTAATTTTATTCTTTAAGCTTCTACTAATCATGAGTGACACCTAGTCGCATATCATGATCAACCTCCGGATAGCACGAAGTAGATAAAGAACCCATTCAGTCTATAGTTGTCATGCAATTCAATCCTTCTATCATACAATGCCCTAATTGACTTACTAGGGTATGAAATTACTGTCCCCTAATTCAATCTTATGACTATGACTCTTAATGATTAATTAGAAACTTTATTTTAATTGTCATTTTGTCTTGGTCAAGGACTTTTTGAGTCATATCCCAGAAGATCACATAGGACATTCTCCATTTAATTACTAAGGATAATAGATTCTATTTTGTACACTCATAAGCCTTCATGCATGCCAACCTATGTTCAACAATGCATATTCAAGTTACATGATTAGTATATGAATGTGTTTTATAGTTAAAGTATAGAAGTCCATGCACAAGACAATCATGGTTTGTCAAGTTTAAGGATCAATTGCATAACTATAACTTTAGGATTTAACATTGATAGGTATGTAAAACTCCATATAAAAAATCTCACGTAAGTTAACAGTCATGTTTAATGTCCTTGTTATCTAACAAGCACCCACACACCTGTTTCAGTGTCTCTACACAAGTGACTTGGACGAGTTAGCTCATATCAAATATGAGTAAACATAGTGTGTGCTAGTTTATCCGGATTACGCAGTGCCCAAATAATAATCCTATGACTAAGAACATTTATGAGTTAAGTACCAAGAAATATAGGTCTCATCGTCTCAACACCTTGAGAAACTATATTCTTAACTTATACTCTATGTACTTTATCATGTATATTAAAATGAAATAAAGTAGAAATATGATAAATAAATTTACCATTTTATTTAATTAAGTAATGAATATTGTTAGTACAACCCTAAAATATCATCTATATGATTGGTGTTAGAGCACACTACTAACATAAATATCATCATCCATACAACGTATGTCTAAAACATATCTTATTTCACATTAAACATGTGAAAATAAAATCTAAGGGTGTTCTCCAAAATATTATTATTGATTAATTCAATATGTCATTATAATGCAATAGATCAATTAACGGTTAGTTTTAGTTGATGGAAAAAATATGACTACAATATATACATTATATAATAACTATTGGATCACCAAAAAGACAAAAGATGAATACCAATAATTAATTTTTGAATAAAATATTATACCTAATAACATTTAAGGACCTTACTTATCGAAAAAGAACTATTAAAGGATCCCTCCCTTTAGCCTCTCGTATGTCGGTTGATAACAGAGAGAGACAGAGAGAGAGAGAGACTCAACGACAAATTGATGGAAATCGAAGCATTATCGGAGCTCCAGTTACCTGCCTAATTGCGATCAATTGTCACAAAGTGAAGACTAGGGGAATAACTGAAAAAGAAGAGGAAGGAGAGCGAGACTACCTTGCAATTGTAGGGGCTAAATTTTCTAGGTTTGCTTGCAATTTATTCTTCTTGTAGAATATCATATGGGTATTCTGTAGGGAATTGAGAATTTGGTCGTAGTTTGCTTTGCATGAGGGTTTCTCACAGATCGGTTCATCCTTTGTTGTTTCTGATTGGTTTGTGTGATTTTTAACACGAATCATTCGACTCGGTTACGAGTCGATCTGAGTTAACTGAGTTAAGTTCGGGTTGTCTCTGAGTCAAGGTCAATTTAAGTGAGATTTAATGTAACGTGTATCGTTATCGTTTCGGTATCGGTCGAGTCGGATGCGACTTGATCGATACTTTGAACCTTCGAGCTTGAGTCTCAGGTGTGGGCATGTGCTTAAAGAGAACTTGTATCATATATCGAATGATAATGATCACCAATGATTAATTTATGTGCTTGAATATCCTCTTCCCTTATTGTCAATTAGTTTTGAGTTGAATGCTTTAGTATGTTAAATTTAATAACAAGAGAAACAAAGGAGAGAGAGAATATTATTATTGAGCCATAAGTCTACTTATTATAGGCTAAATAAAGATTACAGAGAAGACTCTTTATAGTAAGTCAAAATAATGAGAAAAAAAGACTAAACTACCCCTAATATTAAAATATTCTAACACCCCCTCAAACTTATGGTGTGGTAGCAGAAGTCATCAAATCTCAAATGTATTTGTGAGCTTATGAAACACCGACTTGTGGGTGACTTGTACTGCACTCATGTTGTCACAATATTTAGTGTTAAGTTGAGAGAATTAACACAATATTAAAGAGAAACAGAGAGTAGTCTTATCTCTCACAAATCACTTGTATTTATAGTTAATTTGTAATCATACAAAAGACGTATATACCCTCTAGTATTTACATATAGTACCCTAATATTCTTAACACTCCTCCTCAAGTTGGACTATATATATCATATAATTCAAGTTTAGAACAAATGACTGTAAGACGTGTACGACTCAATACTTTGGTAAACATATCTACAAGCTGATCTTCAAATTTCACAAATGGAATAGTAATATCTTTAGTTACTATCTTGTCTCGAATAAAATGACAATCAACCTCAATATGTTTAGTTCTCTTATGAAATACTAGATTAGTAGCAATATGGATAGCTGTCTGGTTGTCACAGAATAATTGTAAATGAGGTTGAACTGGAAAGCCAATTTCTTGGAGAAAGTGTAGTAGTCACATCAACTCACTCGTTGTTCGTGTCATTGCTTAGCCTCAGCACTGGATCTCGCTACCACGAGCTGTTTGTTTCTATGAGACAACGTTACTTCCTAAGAAAGTACAATAAGTAGTGGTTGATCTCCGATCAAAATGAGAGTCAGGCCAATCAGCATCTGAAAAACCTTCCATTCTAAGATGTCTATTAGCTTGATATAACAGCCCAAGGCTAAGAGCATGTTTGAGATATCGCATAATACAAGTAAGTGCCTCCCAATGTGGTACTCTAGGCCATCCTATAAACTGACTTAGTATAGTAATTGCATTGAAAATATCTGATCGAGTAATAGTGAGATAATTGAGCTTCCCAACCAACCTGCGATACAGACCTTGATTCTTAAATAGTGCACTATCATCCATCAACAATTTCTGATTCAGATTTATAGGAACATCAATTGGTCTACCACCTAGCAAACTTGTTTTCTCTAGCATGTCAAGTACATATTTCGTCAGGGAAAAACAAATACCAATTTAGATCTAGTCACTTTAATACCCAAGAAATACCTGAGTTTTTTCAAATCTTTAGTATGAAATAGGTCCTGTAGAAAATTTTTTAACTTGGTAATCTCCTCAGAATCACTTTCAGTAATCACAATATCATCTACATAAACCACCAATAGAACATATTCAACATTCATCTGTCTATGAAACACAGAGTGGTCTATCTGACATCAAACAAGACCAAACTCTAAAATTGTATTTGAAAATTTATCAAACCATGCCCTCAGTGATTGTTTCAAATCATACAAAGTTTTCTTTAGCCGACATATATGCTTATAGTACTCCCCCTGAGCAGTAAACCCAAGTGGATCTTCAGATCTCATAAATGGAATCGTAATATCTTCAGCTACTATCTTGTCTCGAATAAAATGACAATCAACCTCAATATGTTTATTTCTCTCATGAAATATTGGATTAGTAGTGATATGGATAGCTATATGGTTGTCACAGAACAACTGTAAATGAGGTTAAACTGAAAAGTCAATTTCTTGGAGAAAGTGTAGTAGTCACGTCAAGTCATTCGTTTATGCCATTGCTTAGCCTTAGCACTAGATCTCGTTACCACGGATTATTTATTACTTTTTCATAAGACAACGTTCTCTCATAAGAAAGTACAATAACCAGTGGTTGATCTCCGATCAAAAAGAGAGCCGACCCAATCAACATCTGAAAAATCTTTCACTCTAAGATGTACATTAGCTCGATATAACATCCCAAGGCCAGGAGCACATTTGAGATATCGCAGAATACGAGTAATTGTCTCCCAATGTGGTACTCTAGGGCATCCCATAAACTAACTTACTATAGTAACTGCATAGGAAATATCTGGTTAAGTAATAGTGAGATAATTGAGCTTCCCAACCAACCTGCGATATCAACCTTGATTCTTAAATAGTGCAGTATCATCTATCAACAATTTTTGATTTAGATCTTTAGGAACATCAATTGGTCTGTTACCTAGTAAACTTGCTTTCTCTAGCATGTCAAGTACATATTTTCTTAGGGATAAACAAATACCTGTTTATATTTAGTCACCTCAATATTCAAGAAATACCTAAGTTTTTCCAAATCTTTAGTATGAAATTGGTCTGGTAGAAAATTTTTTAACTTAGTAATCCCCTCAGAATCATTTTTAGTAATCACAATATCATTTAACATAAACCACCAATAGAACATATTTGACATCCGTCTGTATATGAAATACAAAGTGGTCTGTTTGACATCGAAAAAGACTAAACTCTAAAACTGAATCGAAAAATTTATCAAACAATGCCCTCGGTGACTGCTTCAAACCATACAAAGCTTTTATTAGCCAACATATATGGTTACAGTACTCCCCTTGAGTAGTAAACCCAAATGGTTGGTCCATGTAGACCTCTTCAACCTGGTCACCATGTAGGAAGACATTCTTGACATCTAATTGAAACAAGGGCTAATCAAGATTAATAGTCAAAGAAATAAATATACGAACAAAAGAGATTTTGGCAATGTTAAGAGTATTAGGATAGCATGTGTAAATTTTTAATAATATAAGGATGTATGTGTAATTCTTATTATTGTGAGTTAACTATAAATACAAGTGATGTATAAGAGCTAGGTTAAGTTTTTAACCTCTCT
>CM042198.1:3749896-3787225 GCA_023539305.1 Ilex asprella
GGGATAGATAATCTTGGGTGGTTGTGGGTGGTCCTAGGTAGGGCTAGGTGGTCGTGGATGGGGCTGGGTTGTCCTGGGTGGTCGTGGATGGGGTGGGGTGGTCGTGGGTGGTGCTGCAATGGTGGTCTGACATCAAATTAACACCAAATTATATGTTAATTTGATGAAATTGAATATCAATTTGATAAATCTGAACGTTAATTTGATGAATTTAGTGTTCATGAAATTGAAAGTTTATTTGACTAATTTAATGCTAACTAATTGAATTTGAATGTTAATTTAGTGAATTAAATACTTATTAGAAAAAATTGAATGTTAATTCGATGAAATTGATTGTTAATTTGGTGTTAATTTGATAAATTATAGTTTAATTGAATAAAATTATATGTTAATTTGATGTTGATTTGATGAAATTACATGTTAATTTGATGAAATAGATTGTCAATTTGATAAATCTAAATGCTAATTTGAAGAATTGAGTGTTAATCAAATAAAATTGAAAGTTTATTTGATTAATTTAATGTTAACTAGTTGAATTTGAATTTGAATTTAGTGAATTAAATGTTTATTAGAAAAAATTGAATGTTAATTACAAGAATTTGAGTATTAATTTGATGTTAATTTGATGAATTGAATTTTAATTTGATAAATTAAATTTTAATTGGATGAAATAACTTGTTAATTTAGTGTTGATTTGATATATTACATTTTAATTTGATGAACTTGAATGTTAATTTGGTAAATCTGAATGTTAATTTGATAATTTGAATGTTAATTTGATGAATTGAGTATTAATTGAATGAAAATGAAAGTTTATTTGATTAATTTAATGTTAACTAGATGAATTTGAATGTTAATGTAGGAATTTAAATGTTTATTGGAAAAAATTGAATGTTAATTGGATTAAATTGATTGTTAATTAGATGAATTAAATGTTAGTTTGGTGTTAATTTGGTAAATTAAATTTTAATTGGATAAAATTATATGTTAATTCAGTGTTGATTTGATGAAATTGAATGTCAATTTGATAAATATTAATGTTAATTTGATGAATTGAGTGTTAATTGAATGAAATTGAAAGTTTATTTGATTAATTTAATCTTAACTAGTTGAATTTAAATGTGAATTTAGTGAATTAAATGTTTATTTGCAAAAAATTAATGTTAATTAGAAGAAATTGAACATTAATTTGTTGTTAATTTGATGAATTAAATGTTAATTTGATTTTAATTTGATAAATTAAATTTTAATTAGATGAAATTACATGTTAATTTGATGTTGATTTGATATATTACATGTTAAATTGATAAAATTGAATGTACATTTGATAAATCTGAATGTTAATTTAATAATTTGAAGGTTAATTTGATGAATTGAGTGTTAATTGAATGAAATTTAAAGTTTATTTGATTAATTTATTGTTAACTAGTTGAATTTGAATTTGAATTTAATTAATTAAATGCTTATTAGAAAAAATTGAATGTTCATTAGATTAAATTGAGTGTTAATTTGATGTTAATTTGATGAATTGAATATTTGTTTGATGAATTGAATGTTAATTTGATAAATTAAATTTTAATTGGATGAAATTACATGTTAATTTGATGAAATTACATGTTAATTTGATGAAATTAAATGTCAATTTGATGAATTAAATTTTAATTGTATGAAATTACATGTTAATTTAGTGTTGATTTGATAAAATTACTTGTTCATTTGATGAAATTGAAAGTCAGTTTGATAAATATGAATGTTTATTTTTGTAATTTGAATGTTAATTTGATGAATTGAGTGTTAATTGAACGAAATTGAATATTTATTTGATTAATTTAATGTAAACTAATTGAATTTGATTGTTAATTTAGTGAATTAAATGTTTATTAGAAAAAATTCAATGGTAATTAAATAAAATTGAGTGTTAATTTGTTGCATTGAATGTTAATTTGGTGTTGATTTGATGAAATTACATGTTAACTTGATGAAATTGAATGTCAATTTGATAAGTTAGATTTTAATTGGATAAAATTACATGATAATTTGGTGTTGATTTGATGAAATTATATGTTAATTTGATGAAACTGAATGCCAATTTGATAAATCTGAATGCTTTTTTAGTAATTTGAATGTTAATTTGATGAATTTAGTTTTAATTGAATGAAACTGAATATTTATTTGATTTATTTAATGTAAACTAGTTGAATTAGAATGTTAATTTAGTAAATTAAATGTTTATTAGAAAAACTTCGATATTAATTACATGAAATTGAGTGTTAATTTGATGAATTGAATGATAATTTGATGTTAATTTGATAAATTAAATTTTAATTGGATTAAATTACATGTTAATTTGATGTTGATTTGATATATTAGATGTTAATTTGATGAAGTTGAATGTCAATTTGAAAAATTTGAATGTTAATTTGATAATTTGAATGTTAATTTGATGAATTGAGTGTTAATTTAAAGTTTATTTGATTAATTTAATGTTAACTAGATAAATTTGAATGTTAATTTAGTGAATTAAATGTTTATTAGAAAAAAATTGAATGTTAATTAGATGAAATTGAGTGTAAATTTGATGTTAATTTGATAAATTAAGTTTTAATTTGATGAAATTACATGTTAATTTGGTGTTGATTTGATATATTACTTGTTAATTTGATGAAATTGAATGTCAAATTGGTAAATTTGAATTTTAATTTGATGAATTGAGTATTAATTGAATGAAATTGAAAGTTTATTTTTTTAATTTAATGTTAATTAGTTGAATTCGATGTTAATTTAGTGAATTAAATGTTTATTAGAAAAAATTGAATACTAATTAGATTAAATTTAGTTTAAATTTGGTGAATTGAATATTAATTTGATGAATTGAATTTTAATTTGGTGTTAATTTGATAAATTAAATTTTAATCGGATGAAATTTGGCGTTAATTTGATGAAATTATATGTTACTTTGATGAAATTTAATGTCAATTTGATACATTTGAATGTTAATTTGATAATTTGAATGTTAATTTGACGAATTGAGTGTTAATTGAATGAAATTAAAAATTTATTTAATTAATTTCATGTTAATTAGTTAATTTTGACTGTTAACTTAGTAAATTAAATGTTCATTATAAAAATTTTACTTATCGGTTTACTGATCGCTTTGTTGATCGGTTGGGCTTGATCGCTTTTTCAAGTTTGATCGCTTCCTGATCGGGTTTTTGAATGCTTCGTGATCGCTTGGGCTTGATTGCTTTTTCAAGTTTGATTGCTTGGGCTTGATCGCTTTCTGATCAGATTTTTGATTGCTTCTTGGTCACTTGGGCATGATCGCTTCTTGATAGGGTTTTGATCGCTACTCGCAAACTAATTGCGAGATTTAGCGATCAAGTTGTTTTTGTTGACATTAAATTATACTTATAACCCTAAATTATCACTCTTTTTTAAAAAAATTCTCATATGTTTTATTTTACACCCTCAACTATGTAATTAGTTTCATACTACCCCAAATTTGTTTTACATATTTTAATTTAACGCAAAAAATTATACCCAAATAGGATAACTTTGTTCTAATTTATTTTGTGGTGAACTTAATTTCTATTATTTTTAACTTAATCTAAAAATGTAAATTTATTTCACTCAATAACCCCAACTATTATAAAATTTTTGTTATATTTTTATTTCATGTTTAAATATAATAAATAATTATCATTTTAATTTCTATTATCACTTTATTTTTAAAGTGTATAGGGGTTCATGTTTAAATTTTTTGAAGTGTATAGGAGTTCATGTTTAAAATTTTTAAAGTGTATAGGGGCTTCATGTTCATGTTCACTCAATAATCCCGACTATTGTAAATTTTTTGTTATATTTTTATTTCATGTTTAAATATAATAAATAATTATCATTTTAATTTCTATTATCACTTATTTTTAAAGTGTATAGGAGTTCATGTTTTAATTTTTTAAAATGTATAGGGGGTTTATATTCATGTTCACTCAATAACTTAGTAAAATTTTTACCGAAATTAGTGAAACCGGTTATAATTTTTTATGAGTTTCGGAGTGTACACGTGGCGGCGAGCATTCAATTCTTTTAATTTGTTGGTATCATACCGTTTTTTACTTGTCGGTACTGAAGCCAACTCTTTAGGTAACGGGCACAAATTTTTAGTTTTTTCTTTTTTCGGTTTTCCCTTTAAAAACAAAAAAAAAAAAACTATTTGATTGAATGTAAGAAAGCTTCTCAGGTTCTGATTCTTATTTGAGGCTGAATTGGAAAGGAACCTACTTTTCCTATTCGTTTTTTTTTTCCCTGTGAACAACTATTATTCCATGTGATGGAGCCTTTGAAGCATGCAAAAAGGTCTTCAAAGCTTCTATCTTGAAAAGTTATAACCCAGAAGAACAGGATTATTAATTGCAAGGGTTAAACCTTACTCTACAGTACTAGATCTGGAACTCTTGGATTGTTGCCTTCTTAATCATGTTGATGATTCGTAGCCTGCATTAACACTGGTCAATCATCTGTTCAACCATGGCTTCACACATTGTCCAATAGGGTGACCATTGTCATCCTCTGTTTCCGGGGAAAAAAAATTCGAATTCATAACTTAATTCTTAATGGAGGAATGCTTCATGATTTTTCAGCATTTCACAGAACTTCCAAAGTAGCTGGAGTCCTATTTAAAACAGAAGAAACCTAGCTTATATACTGTCTAAAAGCGAAAGCTTCCAACAATTTTTGAAGATTCTTTGAAGAACTCTTAATCACTTCTCCATGCTTCTTAGCCCATCCTTCCTATTTTTCTATACTGCAGTTCCCCCAATCCTAGGTCCAATGCCTCAATTGCGAAAAGCAACGCCGTGACCATGGATGAATCTTGCGTCTTCCTCGGTGTAGACATGAGTTTCATTCTTCAGACTGAAACAGCAACACAATTGCGTCAATTATCAAGCCATAACAAATGATTAAAACACAGACAATTCTGGTGGTAATTCTTTTTGTTTTGTTTTTCTGCTTACTTTCCAATTTGTAAATTGCACATCAACTAGTTCTAAACTAGGTTAAAGCTAGTGAATTTCAACTACAAGACCTCAAGTGGTATAAAAAAATTGCAGGGAAACACATGATGTGTGAAGTGTTGGTAAGTCTTAAAATTTCGTCTTAGAGCATGATTAAGATCAACTTAGAGCTGGGTCGGCCCAAATGTAAGGCCATCGAAGCTCGAGTTTCCCACTTTTCAACAAGGCCCTCATAATTTTTAATTGTTATATAGCAATTTCATAACTTTGAGCCCCATTAAAAAAGATAAGTCCAATCCAAAATTTTCAAATTTGATTGTTTGGGCCCATTTACTTTAGCCCATAACACAAAAGCCCATAAAATTAAAAAAAAATTTGACAAAAAGGCAACGATAAAATTACTATTAATTAAAAAGTCTACTCAACTTAACATCCCATTTTCAACCTTTCATTTCCAACCAGCATTCATTCTCCCTCTCCCTCTCCCTCTCCCTCTCTCTCTCTCTCTCTCTCTCTCTCTCTCTGCGGTAAAATTCCAAACATCACCATAACACATCTCTTTTCATTTTCAATCTGTCCCCCCTCTCTCTTTTTTTAAAAAGAGAGAAAATGGAAAAACTAATGAAACCTCAAAAGTGATCTATTTAGAAATTTGTTACTAGCAACAAAAAAAATATTGGTGAATATTTTATAAATGAACAAATAATGAATATCAATGAAGTAGAAGGTATAATGAAATTAAACAACAGACTAATAACAATGACAATATTCACAATTATAAATCAAACATGTAATAGGTAATAGATGTTGGGGACCAAACCAAAAAAAAAAATTGAAAAACACAAAAAATCTTAACGAAACACGAAATTATAGTTCTATAAATATTTTTGATCTAAGTCAATGAAAAAATATTGATAAAAAAATTAAGAAATTTATTAGTAGAAATTATCCAATTAAATATATTAATTTATATTTTTCCAAGGTTAAAACTCTCTAAACATTTTTTCACTATACATTATATTGAAAAATTAACAAATGAGGAGACACATGATAAAAGATGGCTATTTTATTTAAAGGATTAGAATAGAGATATATAGTTGCTGATTTAGGCCTCAAAATATTTTGGACAGCTCCTAACTTAGAGATCAAAATGTTTTGAAAATATAATAGAACCAATTTTGATTTTGAAATATTCCGAAATATCTACAAACATTTTACACACAATAATTTTGATATTTAATTGACTGATTCATTTCAATCTCTACCAAAACCGAATCATTCCAATCATAACATTTGTGTTGATTTTCAATTCTCAATTTCTTCGTTTTACTAAAGTAAAAGTTCTGTGAACTTACGTCTGAGAAACACTTTTATTCATGATGGTAGAGGAGAAGAGGGAGGCACCGTTCAAGTACAGTAACTCCCCGTCAATTCTATCCTCAATCTTTTTGTCTATCTTCTCCGCATCAATAAGAAATGGTTTGTCCGACGCCTGGATTAGTACAGACACATTCACCATTAATTAGAAAAATATAAACAATAGCTGCCTATCATATCTTAGTGAAGAATTTTGTATTACTAACCATAACCCATCCCCACGTATCTGCAAAAGACGGCACGTGAGCTGTGTATGCAAGCACATCTGCTTGAACAATCCGAAAAGACCGGCATTTAGAGAATCGAGGTAAAGAATAGTGCCCATGCTATTGCAGTCGAGGTAATAAACTCAAATCAAGTCACTAAAGACTTTATCTTCTATGGTTGCACAATAAATTACCACATCTTCGTCTATTATCTCATTCCAAATTATTTTACCCCTACATCTACTTTTCATATTACCATCCACATATATCAAATCATTCAATGGTGCATCACTCATGTTAGTATTTTATGAGTCGGCATTTGGACCTGAACTCGACTCTTGATCTGGTCATATGGGAACTTGACTTGATCATTGGTGGTTGGTTAAAGATATGTTTCTATCTCCTAATCAGTTTAGGAGGTTATGAGAAATATATCTCTATCTCTTAATTAATTTAGGAGATCATGGGATCATGTTGATCTAAGTGGTTACAACCACCTACAAGTATATATGTCTCTAAACATCGTACACTAAGAAGCATGGATATGGATACGTGACACGGGTACAATACGATATGGATACGGTGATACGACAAAACTTAAAAAATCAGGATACGTTTATAATAAAATATATTTTATATTTTACTATTATTTAACGACTTAGAAATTATAATTTTTTAATAATTCTTTAATATTAGTAAGTAAATTTAAGAATTTTTACCATCAAAAGGATTTAATATCATCTCATTATGATATGCTCATAGAATGAGCATGACCAATTGAAGGAATCATAACCACATTTAACTAGTTGATTTTACAAGTATTTATTTTTAAAAGCGTAGTATAAGTGACTTATTTTTTTTATACTCTTTAACATGTAATAATAGATAATATTTGAAAAACACTCGTGTCTTTAAAATCAGATGAAATTTTGTTGATGTTTTATATCGTATGTGAACTCCAAAGAAGGGATATAGCTTAAAATTGAAAATTGTATATCTTGTTCCATGTTTAGAAGTATCTGCGAAGTATCTACATATTTTTATTAATTATCGGATACAGATGATGCGTGTTCGATACGTATCATCGAGTATCAGACGAGTATCGTATCCGATATGAGTACGTCGACCTTGACGAAGTATTCATGCTTCATAGATCGTACGATACATCTCTCTACACATATTATCTCTCTTAGACTATTACCAATGGCCCTTGGATTTGTGAACGTTGGATTACAAGTAGGAGCTCTAGTAGCCACTCTTTCACCTTGATGTGATTTTGGTGTGCAAGAAAGCAACGACAACATGATTCGGGTTTGACATATTCAAGCTCGTAACAGTAAGTAACGATCCAGTTATTTTTTTTTTTTGGGGTTTTCAAGAGGTATATCAAAAACTCATTATGTGTTATGTGTGACTATATATCAACAATTAGATCTCCTCACTAATTGAAATATTTAATATTATGGTGTATAGAAAGGAATGTGAATACTGTCCCTACTACTTTTTATCCTAATTGGACATCAAGATTGCAAGTTTGAATGATCTTATCCTCTATAAACTTATAACTTAGCATCATAGTCCTGATTTTAAAAAGCGTAGTATGCAATTCTCAAGTCTCTTGTCTATAACACGATCTGAGAAAGATAAAAGTTAGACAGTTTGACTCTGAGAATTACTTACTCATGTGTGCATTGAAATTGCTACAAAAAAAAAAAAAAAGGTTTTGGCTGGGAGAGACTTACGCTTGAAGACCTGTTTGATTGTGTTGTAAATCGATGAGAAGACCTCCTGATGGGTGAATACCCCTGCTGGTCCAGCCTGTTCAAAATTTAGCTTGCATTGTAAGTGAAAGAACTACTGGACCATAATGTGGCAACAACTTTGGGGTTAAATATTTTTTTTTTGGGTGGGTGGAGGGGGGGATCTGGAAATAAAGATGTGTAGAGTGCGAATTGAAGATGAGCAGTGCTGACTAAAATAAAGGACCAAAAATATAGACAAAATGATGTGACATTAATATAATAGAAGAAATTTGAACGTAAAATGTATAAAAGCGAAGTTAACAACATCATTATGGTAATATCATATCAATTAGTCCTTATTTTTTATTTTCTATTTTTTTGTGAATCTAGCATTACTCATTGAAGATTCACCTGAGTGACAAAGATGCCACTTTCACTGAGCTTTGGCTTGAGAATGTGCTCGTAGAAGGATTTTGTGTACAACTGGTAGCAAGGCCCTCCTTCCACAGGGTCTGCTAGATCTCCCACTATGATGTCGAATTTCTCCTTCCTCTCCTCTAATTCAGCCCTGTATCGGCAAAAGCGATTTTGTTGTAGTTAGCTCCAAGGCGGAAACAAAAGTTCAGTATATTTTTGCAAAAATATACACAAGTTATCAGAAAATTGACATCAGTGCATGCATAAAATTGTTCTCGAGACCCCTAAATTTAGATAAACATATAAAGATATCAATTATTAGTGGTTGAATTGCTTTTGTCGTGCCACACAAGAACTGAGAATGAATATATTCTATATAAAATTAGGCGCATAATGAGGACAGAGTCTCAGACTTTGACTGGCTTATGCTGCCGAATCCACATTGCACGGGTTTTTTCGTGTATGGTTTTGAACAAAAATTTACACTTTTAAGCTTCGATCCAAACTTTGACCTCTAGCCCCATGTGCTTGTGTGTCTTTTAATGTTTGGTGAAAGATACAAAATTGAAAAGGCAAATTGCTTACTTGGCATCATTAATGACTAGATTAAGCTTCTTGTTACTGAAGGCCTTGTGGTTTGCCGTCAGATATTCACGGCAGAAATCAACAACCTCCTGCATTAAATTTGTTGATTCAGAAAGAGAGAAATCATCATAATTGTGAAAAAGTAATGCTATTGAGACTTAAAACTTTGACTTAACATATTGACCTAATGATTTAATTTTATTGTAACCATTAGATTAATACCAAGTATATCCTAATTATCGAGAGCACAAAATAGTATTAAAGCAACAAGAGCGAACTTGGGATGCATACTATGAAAATTTTCCAGAAAATGAAATTAGTATTCTGCTATTTTAAAAGGCTTTACGCAAAAGAAAATTTAATGGGCTGTCAAATTTTCAAAGTACCCGTTTTTTTCCAATTTATCTATCTCAAGATACGTAGTTATGACGAGGAATCCAAATAATTGATTTTTTCCCACCTTTTCATTTCTTTTCCTTTCAGGAATCAAAATACATATTTTTTTTAACTTGAACGTTCAATTTTTTATTGCTCGTAAAAATGGAAGATTATGTTAATGAAAGAGTGCGATCAATTAATTCTATCTTCAGGGCTATCAAAAATAAAAATAAAAATAAAAATAAAAATAAAATAATAATAATAATAAAACTCTTGTGCACAGTTTGATAATGCTTATAAAATATTTATTGTATTTTTACTTTCAAAAAAGTACAACTGAATAACATTTTTTCTTTTTAAGTTTTTCGTGTTTTGATTCAATATATTTTTTTTTTGGAAGGTTTTAATTCAATTTCTTACTTTTAAGTTAAATGGAATATTTACAATTCTACATCTGACACATACATTACTGTATTGAGTATACACCAAGATACTTGTAGATCACTTTGATCAAACATTCTATTTGTTTGTGTAACTATATTACTTTTTATTTTGAGGTAGTAAATAAAAAATATATTACAGAAAATTTTCAATTATTCGAGTGAAGTAAAAAATATCCTAATGTTTTTCTTTGGATTCAAAATCATACTTACACTAAGTTCAATGTAATTATAATAATCCTTCTAAAACATTTCTATTGTTAAATTTTGACCTGCCAAAGATGCCTTAATCTTTCGCCATTTTAAAATAAGTGTTGTGTGCAAGAATGCACTATATTTTGGAACTTATTTTTGTCATTTTGCTGATAGACTCATAAAAAGGTCAACTCTCAATAAATAGTGGAGAAACGTGTTGTCACCCTCTGTAATATTACTCTTATTAAATTTATTCATCAAAATTTGTATGACATACTATTTTACCTTCAAATATTAAAGGATCCACCAATGTTATGACTGTACCACATTATTTGTATGAGATATTTCATATAAAAATTTTGTAATAATGACACTCCTCTGACAGCCTAATCACTGTTAGATTTTCTTGAAGGAATTTTTGCTCTGCAGAAAATGCAAAAAATAAAAAATAAAAAAATGGTTCATATGTACCTGATCGATATCACACATGACCACTTTCTTTATTGATTTGTGCTTGAGTGCTTCCCTTGCAGCAGACCCCTCCCCACCTCCCATTATGAAAACAGTTTCTGGGCTGCAATTAATCAATCCATAAAAACTTAATTACAATGTTTATGAAAATATTCATATAGGTATGTACTAAAATCATCCGTTCCAATATATCTATTAATGGAACCAAACTGGATAATAATCCTTATATGTCAATAATTTTATGAGAGAGAGAGAGAGACTGGGAGAGACTTTTAACATATTTTAAATATAGCATAGATATTGAAAAGAACAACGCTCACTTAGGGTGACATAAGAGAGCAGGATGAATTAAGCATTCGTGATATATGAACTCATCCGCTTCTGCACTCTGCATCTTCCCGTCAATCACCAAAACCTACACGCATGCATGTATGCAATTACGCCATTTGAAAATGAAAAAAAATCATATAACAACTACTCAGAAACAGAGTTCTTTGACCAGCGAAATATAAACTGTTAATTACAAAATACACCCTCTAAAGTTGGGTTATGTTATAATCAGCTCCTCAGTTTCAATTTAAACAATCTGGCCCCTTCAAGTCTTCATTGAATTGAATTAACATATGAAATAGATGGAAAACATTGAAGTACTAAATACACCTCCAACAATAACCTAAAATGTCCCTCCAACAATAACAAATTGTTTAAATTGAAACTATGAAAAGATGATTGCAACTTAACTCAAACGTGGAGGGATTTAGTAATAAGCATGAGAAGTTTAAGTGTAATTTATTCATTTAATTTTAGATGACAAACTAACTGTTGCTAACTTGAAATATACATTAATACAAATTTATATCTTCTAGGGTATAAATAGTTTTTTTTGATTTTTAAGGATACAAATTAAAATACAAACAATCTTTCGAGATACAATTTATGATTAACTCAAATTTTAATTGTATTGAAAGAAATAAAAAGAAGTACCAAGTACTAACCTTGCCAAAACGCTTGGTATCCAAAAGTACGATGTCCTGATACTCGCTGGTGCCTTTATGCAGCACTCTGAAAACAAATATAGAGATCCAAGTTAGCCGTCATTATGAGTCTAGCACTAGCAATGAAGGTTTTACATTAAAGATAAAGATCGATTAGGGAAGCATAGAGTGGGTATAAATCCACCCATTCTTTATGTAATACTAGACATAAAATATGGATTTAATTTTGATAGGAATTCTTCGTGAATAAAAACAAATTAAATATTATCTTCAATTAGCAAGAAATATATAATTATTTATCATGCCTTTTAATTGGAAGAAATTAATGATAGATTGTTCGCCATCAAAATTGAAAAAAAATAAATCAGAAAATTTTAAAAAAATTAAGATAATTATTGAAATTAACTACACCTACGCCTATAGAAACCTATGATCAGTTTTTTTTTTTTTGATAGATTTGATCAGACCTTAAGGATGCACAAAAAAACGAACAAGAAATATTCGAAAGCAGATTTAGCTCGGAGACTCCATATTGTCCTCACTGCGAATACACATGAAAAAAAAGGTAGCGCAAAAAAACATATTTTTGAGAAAAAAGAATTATGTAATAAAACGCCTTGTAGCTCGCGGTCTGGTTTGGTGTGGACTTCTTTTCTGTTCTGATATAATAACAAATAAAGAATGCTTGGTTTAAGACGTACGAGCCTCACACCAGGGAAAATAACCAAAATGAGCAAATCACACCACCCCTCCACCACGGTTTGAAGTTTTTTGCAACTTAGGGGCCATGCCTCAGAGACTTTTAAAAATCACATTATCCGTCACTGTTTGAAAAGTTACTTCTGCTTCCTTTAGTGGAGTGGTCCCTATGAATTTTAAACCCTCGTATGATGGATCTGCTCTGCCTAAAACAATGGCACGCACACACATACACTTCTGTGTTCATCTATATATATATATATATAGATATATATATTGACGTATGGTTTGAGTGCAAACCTATTCAAAGCAAAGGACCATTTGAGATCAACATCTATCTCTTCTTCAAACCATGAACCGTTGTGATCATCATCGATCATCGTTGGATCAGATTCCTCATGAACTTTACAGAAGCCATTTGAATGAAAGAACTCCACAGCTTCACCCATGATGAATATTACAAAACAGGTATTTGGAAGAAAAAGAAAAAGAGGAGCGAAGAATGTTAGAATCAAGAGGGGCTAAATGTGAGTGTTGGATGTGCCAAAGGAGCGCACCTTTTATAGTAAGAAAAATGGAGTTCAAAAAGTGAGGTAAAGTCTACTATATGACCAGCAATGCTTCTATTACCAACAGTGACACGGGTTTTTGAACTACTATACCATTTTCGTTTTTGATACAACATTATTAAAAGGAAAATAATGTCTGCACCATATCATATGGAGTGAAATCAACTTTAGTATACATTTTTCATTTTATTTTTATATATTACCAAATTTATTACAACTTCAAGTAGGATCTACTTTGTATAAATGGGGTTATGACTAAAATAGATACATGGTGGGAGATGTGTTAAAAAAAATAAAATAAAGACAAAAGATGTTATAGGATTTGAGACTACAGACATTTGGTAGATAAGATTAAATAAAGAGGAATAGATGACTCCCCACCCCTACCCAAAGTACAAGTGTTTGCTTGCAAGTTGAGACCGAAAATGTGTGTAGTGGGCCTGTGATAGACGCATATTAGGGACGGCATGCGCATAGGGTCAGCACTGCAGAGGTGCGCATAATTAAAATTATGGGGAGAACGCGTGAAAACACTCTATGACATAAATGTACACATGGACAAAGATAATACGCAAAAGGCAAGCATTTGGTGGGGGCATGGGTTCCACTAGGTGATGAATTTAGTGGGAGTTTGGATGCTCTCAAAACCTTAGCACTAAGCCATGAACTTAGTGAGGGGTTTGGATGTTCTTACAACCTTGTTTGGATGGAGTAAATATTTTTTTATAACAATTATGATTGATATATCATTAAATAACAAAATATAAAATAGAGTGGTAGATTAGATAATATTAGATGTGATAGATAGTTGATTATGCAAGATTCACTAGAAAGGTCCCATGATTTATCTTATTGGCATTAGCTTATCGACGGTAATTTAGTATTGCACTTGCGATGGTAATTACTCCCTAAAACGGTTTAGACTTGTAGTAAATATTTATTATGAAGGTAATACTACATCAAATATAACAACCTGATAACAATACAGTCCTATGCGGCACACAATATATAGTCATAGAAATTGTTTGCATGCAGCATTAAGGGGTGGAATATGAAATCTTAACTTAAAGTTATCTAATTCAGTCTTATGTTACAGTTGGTTGTCAATAGTTATACCAATAATACATTCTACCCGTAGTATTGAACTAATTTTTAATACAACCTAGAGAGGTAGTATTATAATATAGTTTAAGCGTATTAAGTTAAACATTTATAATTTTACCCATCAAATAAACAAAAATATTGATAACTAGACTAGATTGATTATTTTTGTCAATAATATTTTTGTCCTATATTTAATATTGTATTTTATCTACTTACACCAAATTAACTTATATTACCTAATACAATCTTTTTTTTTTTACAAAAGGGTGGTGTCTTAGTATTATGTCTAATTTTTTTTGATCGAATTTAGTATTATGTATTATGTCTTAATTTAGTACTTATATTTATGTGGTATCGTTGTTGTATTTTGAATATTTACTCCTGAGACATGATATTAGGATTTTGAGATGAGGCTCCACGAATTTCATTCAATCATTCATTAATGGACGAACTAGACTTATCCTACCACTAATGGATATCAATCCAAAAACTACACTTTCTGTGCAATCCTTCTGTAATAAAAATGATGCATGTCATAAATTTTCGGTTACGAGAATCTCTCGACCTTATCTCTCCAACGAACTAGACAAATTTCATTTATTCATTCCTAAACAAACTAAATTAACTCTCAGCTTGAAGATTACGTTTTGAATTCAATGCTGAATTAGTAGGTTCACACACACAGGGACGGACTAAATGGGGGGTTTAGGGGCCATCACCCCCGCAAATTTTGAAAAATATTTTATACCTTTTTATGTTTTCAAAAATTTATATCTTCCCTTAGGTTTTAAAATTTCTTTATATGTTTATGACATTTTATCTATTGTTTTCAAATAAACTAAATAACCTTTTTAATAACCAAATGGTAAATATTAATCACATGAATAATCACTTTGATTTTCAAAAAATAATTACTTCTATGATAAACAACATATTGACTCGTGAAACTCGTATTTAATATGATAATTTATTCATAACCACTACATTGTGTCACAAGTAAGAAAATAAGTAGATCGTAACATTGTCATATATTAATATTTACGATTATAAATACGGATATGTTTTTAAATATTATGATTTAAACTAATTATCATATCTCACAATGTTATTGAGACATAATTTGAGGATATAATTTGAGAACTTAATGTATTATAATCATTGGATTAATAGTGTTAGAATCGAATGATAATTTAATATTGAGATCTATTAACAATCTAATGGTCACAATCATTAAATTTTCAAATTATGTCCAAATAATATTGCTCATCATATGAATATTAATAGTATAAATGTTGATTTTGATAAATTTTTTACAACTCAAAATTTGATAATAACATAACGAATATATATATAATGTTGTATCGCATGCAGATAATGATTGTACTAAGCGTGCCAAACGTAATGGAGTTTAGAAGAGCCGGCAGGAGCCGGCATACAATGTGGGCCCCGCAGAGCCGTTGGAACTGGGGGAGGAAAAGCGGAAGTCTGTCTCGAGCGTGCGGTGACTCCACTAAGATAGGGATCGTGGACACCCCACTCTCGCACACACCATAATCCCCCTCCACCCCAATCTCCATTTATTTTCATGTACTTGCCTGCTCATCTTTTGCACTACTTTGAAATGCCTCTAATGCCCTTGAATAACTCCCCTTCACTTCCTGTTCTCAAAAGAAAGAGCAATGGTTTGAACTAAATAAACCCAAAACGAGAAATTGTGGGTTTAATTTCAAATATAATTTAATCTATGATAACGTGTCATTGGTTTCATGGTTAAACTTCGACCTAATGATTTTCCATTTGTAGGTTCGAACACAGAACAATAAAATTGTACAAGTAAATGTTAAAAACAAGATTTTACCAATTATATCTTTCCTATACCCCACGAATAAGTGTTCAAGTGGATATTATTTGTTTAAATAAAATCAACCAATTTTTCACAATATAATTGGTCACCCTTGATATTGCCAATAGGCAATAAAAAAGTCATGAGGCCAATCAATGCCAAAAGTTAGGACATTCACAGTGTAGTTTGTGATTCATTCACATTTTACAGTAACAGTGATATATGAGTCATTTAATACTGATCAATTGTTATTGATGGTGTAATTTCACGTGAGTGAGCAATGTCTATGAGTGTAACAACTAGAACCGATCAGAACTACAAGACTCGTGAGTTGAAAGGTGGGTGTAACAATTATATGAAGTGTGATGCATGGAACACAAAAGAAACATAGTGGTTCACCGGCTTGGGAGCTCGGCTAATCCACTCTTTAATGGAGACTTTTGCTCTTGGGGTGTATATTCCTTCAGAAAACGTATACAATAGTTTAGTGATACCATTAAAGTTCTTTTTTCTCTTTCTCTATCTTCCTCCCTTGTTTCAGAGTCATTGTACAGTATATTTAGAGCTGCTCATTGTTCTAAGGGATTTATACCGAGATCCTTGCCTTTCATCTATGGAATCCTCCTTGATTTTTGGAGAGGATCTTAGTTGGTTGAGAGTTTTGTGCCTTGAATATAGCTTGATTGTTGCTTCGAGGGAGCCCTCTGTCATCCAGCTGTTTCCTTCTTGTTTCTTTGACTGCTCGCTCTGATGGAACTCAAGGTCTGGACCATTGAGTTCTTAATGTTTTGTCTGACCTTCTTGTCTGAGCTCATACTTAGAATTTATTCTAGGTATCATTAGGTGCTCCAACCCTTTATTCAAGAGGGCTTGACTAAGGCTGAGTTAAGACTGAGTCGAGACTGAGCTGAGGTGGTTTTCCAACTAAAGGCCTCGATATGTGTGCGTACTAATTTCTGACGTTTATGAGTAATCATTTTCTTCTTCAATTCTTGCACACGTTCTTCACTTTTAAGACCCACATACCGAAGGCTTTAAATGCCTCTGTATCGAGGGAAAATAACTCACTTCTCTCTTTGGATTCCCCTTCTAAACTTTACTCTTTCTTCTTCCTGTGATTTCAAACTTTTGATCCTATTGACGCTCTTAGGGTTTCACGAAGAATCGACCTCCCCTGACTTAGTTTGTGGGTTCAACAAAGTTCGCTCCTTTCCTTCATTTCAAGCTTTGGCCCACCTTTCACCCTCACTTAGGTACGCTTCTTGTTCTTTGGTCATTCCCTCGTTCTGGATCCCTTAAACCTGAAGTGGTTTCTGCATTTTTGGACTTTTCGATTCTGCTATTTTAGGAACCGAGATCGATCTCTATCTCGTATTCCACTCTTCTTGGATCCTTATTCAATTGCTAGGGTTTTATTTATTGGCAATTGTTGTGTTGCCCCCAGACTCTTAGAGAGTGTGCTGCAAATATTTCTCTTATTTACCGCTCTTTTAGATTTCCTTTCTCTTACCCAATTATGTTTGCTTCTTCTGGAGCTACTCCTTCCTCCTCCTCCCTCCTAGGAAGCAGGTCTCCCGACAAGGGTTCCGATTTAGGAGAAGTGGGTGAGGATATTGACAATTTTTCCGATGTTGACTCTATCGATGTTGAGGTAAATACTGAGGAGCCTACCTCAACATCCTCTCTGGTGCCCACAAACTCTAGCAAAGGTAAAGGCAAGGTGAGTGACGTTGGAGTCTCTGTTGCAGGCATAGGGGCTGCTTTCAGGCATACAAATCTTGTAGGCCCTAGCAAGTCGCTTCTTCACTTATGAAGGTCCTTAGTACTCGTTTCAGGTTTCCTCCTAGGATCCAACGTTGGTGCCCAAATGAATTTACTCCCTATGTCTCCGAGATTCATAAGAATGGTTTGCTTCTTTGTGGTTGCCTTTGATAATGGCCCATGCTTTCCCCTGCTCCCTTTTATCAAAAGTGTCCTTCAGCACTTCAACGTTTACCCTGCTCAGCTCTCTCTTAACTTTTGGGGTGCTCTGGTGGGTCTTCTTGTTTTCTTTAAAAAAGATAAGCTTGGGGTTCCGACAGTTTCAATTAAGCATACTTCCTCTGAGGGTTTTTGCTATATCTCCAAATGAACGAAGGGCCAATTGATTATCTCGATCTCCTGAGCTCCCATAAGCGATGGAAAAAACTTTCTTCTACATATGGGGCTCACAGTGGGAGTACAACTCTGCTGAAAAAACAGACACTCTTCCAATCCCTAGAGCCTAGTCTGCCCTTGACGACCTGAGTGAGTCTTTACTTGAGCTTATTGAGACCGAATTTGGTGGATTGCCTTAATGATTTTGCTCTATTTACGTTGTTTCTTTGGTGTTCGACCTGAGCTCAGTACTGTGGAAAGACGGGTGCCGCTGAAATTGGGGAAGTGTGATCCAAAAAAATATTTTGATCTCATGAAGTCTTGGGTTCTTGTAGAACAAGGTTCAGCCTTCCACAGATAACGATTGAAGCTCCTATTCCTTTTTTCGTTGCTAGGGAAGAAGATGTGGCAGGTAGAATTCCTCCTCCTCGCTTTTAATCCGTAACTCTTCTTCTCCCCCTCTGCTGACCTGTCAACCTCGTACGTCTAGGTTCTTTATTAATGGAGCCTACTGCAGAGGATCGCCTAGCCAAGGTGGGTCAACTGAGGTGAGGCAGGAGTGGAAGTAAACGTAAGGCAGAAGTTGGGGCGAACGGTGGCTCTACTATTCCGACTAAGGTGCTGAAATTGGTTTGGTCTCCCATTTCTTCTCCTTCAACTCAGGTGATTCCCATATTCTTGTTGAGTTCTCAGGACATCGCACAGATCTCCCTTCCTCAAGGGGTGAACCCTTCTCCTTTTGGAGAGGTCGCGAGGCAAGGCATGGACACGACCTACCCCTCACTGACAGAAGTGGAGAGGGCTTTGGGGATAGTCACTCGAATTTTTCTCAAGTCCATTTCCTCTGGTTTAGCCAGAGAATCCTATCAACCACTTTTGAAAGATTCCCCAGTTGAGGGTAGAAAACTCCCTAAGGCCTCTGCAGGTGAGGATTCCCCCATTAATAACGTCAAACGTGCTGCAGAGGCCATTGCCTCCATTATCCCAGAATATGACATTTAGAGGACCGCCTCTATGCCTCTTGGAGCTTCCATTACCACTGCTCTGTTTGGGGCTACTTTGGTAAGCGTCTGGTTTCTCAAGTTTTTCTTTTTACCTCATATTATTGTCTTATACTGTCTTTGGCTTTTGTGGCTTTTCTAGATTCTACATGACTATTCATGTTAGTGGCCTGCTGAAGCAGAAACAATCTCTGGAGAGTTCTACCAAAGCTTCCGAGGAGCTTGAATTCAAAAATGCAGAGCTGGATTCTACCAATAGCGATTTTAAGTCTCAAGTGCAGGATTTATAAGCGCAGGTCAGTAGAAAAAACCCCTCATCAAGAACTTAGAAGTTGAGAACAAGCAAGCCAAAGAAGAGCTGAGGAAAATAAAAGAGGATCTTAGAGTGAAAACTGATGGTTGGATTAAAGCCAGCCGTGATGCCCTCAAAGCTTTAAGTTCCTATAATGACATGAAAAGGAAGTATGATACTCTGGCTGAGGCAAACGATGCTATTCGGAATAAGCTTGAGGAGCAGAGAGCTGTCACCAAGAAGAAGGATGATCTAATTGCTAAGTTGGTAGAAGATGTTACTACTGAGTGGGCTAGGGGGTGGTTGGCATTTCAAGATAAAGCTAAAGAGACTTATCCTGGTCTGAACTTCACCTTTGACGTAGCACAAGTAGAGGCTGAAGTTGCCGAGGAAGAGAGGAAGGCGACCCAGGCAGAGGGTGGAGATAATACTTTGGCTCCATTTTCCCCTGAGACTGCTCTCACGGTACTTGCCCCACCTGTCGAGATTTTGGCTCAAAACGTTCCTCCTCTTTTAGCCACCTCTGTGGCCACTGCTGCAGTTATCACTTTTGAAGCTCCTTTAGCTCCTCCGTCTGCGGACCTCCTAGCTGTTGTATCTTTTTCTGCTGAGTTGGTAGTAAGAGCTCTAACTGAAGTAGAGGTCTCCACGTAATTGCCTGTTCCTGACCTCTCTGGTACTTTGGCTACTATTTTGCCAGACACCCCTCCAACTGTCGACCTTCCAATCTCTTCACTTGCTTTTGTTGTTGTTCCCTTAGCTTTTGAGCTACCAGACTCTTCATCTATTCCTTCTTCACAAACTTAGGATTTTTTTATGCTATCCTGCTAAGTTATTGATATAAATGCTGAACTCACTTTATTTTTGAAACTACTCAATATAATATTCTTTGCTCTTCAATGCTGTTTGTTGTGTTATTGTCACTGTTATGTTCATTGTTTTACTTTACTTTGCATTCCTTTTGCCCCTTGCTTGGACGAGTACCTTAGTTCTCCTTTTCAAGCAAGATTATCAAACTTTAGTGAATAGAAGAGCTGATGATGTGTCAAGCTAAGGCCTTTCATGAGGGGGACTTTGTGCTACCCCTGACAGACTTGCCAAGACTATGGGAGAGCTATAGACTTAACTGGTGAGGTCTAATCTTTGAAGAATTCATTGTTGTTACTTGGAGTCCTTGAGGGACTATTGGGTGGTGGACCTATCATTCCTTATAGTGAAAACAAGATTGCTGCATTTGGTAGAGAGAGTGAGTGATATGATGTTGAGGTCTTCCACAGGCATATCTGTGGAGGCTATGTTGCTGTACACACGAGAAATTTGATGGAAGGTGATCCTTAACCCAAAAAAATATGAGAAGTCCTCAAGGGAGGTAATAGGTATATCCTCAGGGTAGAGCTATGTGCTTGAGCTCTGTTTATGGCTCTTGCAGCTGCTTATGCCTATGAACTTCTTCATTATGGGCTAAAAGTTGGCCTCATAAATTATGGTGCAGCTTATTGTACAGGACTTCTCATGGCTTGTCAAGTATTGAAAATGCTTGAGATGACTGAGTTGTATCTTTTAGTCCAAGTATTTGCTTCCCCAGAATTGGCGTATCTTTTGGGTAGTCTTTATGGCAGTTTCCTAGCTACCTTTGACTTAAAGCTGTAACTGTCACCATAAATTTGGAAACCCAAGAGACCTCCAACTTTGATTTTCGTGCATCTCTTGGTTTTCTAAAACTCAGGATTCCTTTTAATGCCTTCGCAATTCCTTGCACTCTTTCCCTATTTACAGTTCTTGGAGATTTTCTTGAGTCTTCCTGTTCTTTTGGTTCTTAGGACTCCCACATTTTTTTTTTCGCTTGAGATTTTTTAATGGCTGCCCCACTTTCCTCTCTCTTTCGAGAATGTGCCTCTTTGGGGATAGAATGAAAGTGACAGTCTTACTACTTGGCTCTTTCCATGATGATTCTTTCAAATCTTGACGGTGTCAAAAGGCGACTCTTCCATGAGTTGGACTTGCCCCTACGAGATTCCACCCCTGATGAGCCTTGTAACTACCTTCCTCGAGGGAAACTTTATTTCTTTGAAGGTGCCATGGAGTTGGGCCTTCGTTTTCCTATCCATCCTTCCATTGGATGGATCCTGACTTATTATGGGTTAGCCCCCTCTCGCTTGTCCCCCAAAGGGTGGGGCATGCTGATAAGTTTTTCATCTTCTGGCATCTCTAGGGCAATGACAAGTTCCCTACAACTGCTGAGTTTCTTAATTTTTATGAACTCAAAGAGGATAAGCTCCCTTTCTTAAGTTGTTTTAGGTGGAGACGCTTATCTGAGCACCGACTACTGCTCAATGTTCCTCCTTCATCTGAGGGTGGTTTCATCATTTTTTCTTCGCCTCTGGGACTCTTGGAGGTCTACTGAGGACTGTTGTTTGGCGAATGGGGTCCCTCATTCCTAGAGGAGCTTTTGTCACATAGGTTATGGTGTTGAGAGCTTTCTTGTCCAACTTTCTGTAATGCTGTGTTCTAATCATTCTCTTGTTGTGCAGGTGCACTTGATTCAGACGTAATAGAGGTACTGAGGATTGAACAAGCAATGCAGGCTGCCCCCATGCACTTCTCATATTTGGTCATGCCTGAAAACCTTTCCTTGCTAAGCACTGTCGCGGCTTCCTTGGACTATCCTTTCTACCTTGACTCTCCTGAATCCTCTCCCTTCAAGCTAGAGGAAGAGGAGGAGGTTGGTACGTCCACAAAGAGGTGCAAGAAGTGTGATTCTCCCTCATCATCTGACTCTTCTTTTGGAGCGGTTCTGTTTTCCTCTATGGGGAAAACTCCTTAATTTGCTTTTAAAAGTGGATAAGGAGAGAAAGGAGTTGAGGGAAGAGAATTCTCGCTTAAAAGAGGAGGTGGTTGAGCTGAAGAAACGACTACGGGAAAGCTAGGGAACTCTTTTTTGCCTTTTCTAATTGTTCTACTGCATTTTATGACCCCTTTTGTACTTTCATTCCCTTTCTTTGATGTAATGCAGATGTTTTTTCTTTTTACTGCTTTGCGACTTTCTGCTATACCTTGTGGCTTCTGTCTCAATCTTATGGATTGAGGGGCTTATCGAGACTTTATGATCTTCGTGAGCTAAGGAACTCGTCGTAACCCTATGAGCTGAGGAGCTCATCTTAAATCTTTAGGGACTTATCTTTGTTTTATGAGCTGAAAAGCTTATCTTTATTTTATGAACTAAAGAGCTCATCTTTGTTTCATGAGCTGAAGAGGTCATCTTTATCTTATGAGCCAAGGGACTCATCTTAATTTTATGAGTTGAAGAGCACATCGTTAGTTTTATGAGCCAATGGACTCATCTAAATTTTATGAGCTGAAGAGCTCATCGTTAATTCATGAGCTGAAGAGCTCATCTTTATTTTATGAGCTGAAAAGCTCATCTTTATTTCATGAGCTCAAGAGCTCTTCTTTAATTCATGAGCTAAGGAGCTCATCGTTAATTCATGAGCTGAAGAGCTTATCTTTATTTTCATGAGCTGAGGAACTCATCGTTAATTCATGAGCTGAAGAGCTCATATTTATTTGAATGAGCAGAGGTACTCATCTTAAATCTTATGAGCTGAAGAGCTCATCGTTGGTTTTGCAAGGCAGTGGGGCTCAGAGCCTATTTAGTGGAATCATGCAGAGATGAATCGAAAACTTGATGTTTTATTGAAATATATTTGCTACATAAGAATCTTATTGAAAAAACTTCTTGAGATGCTCTGCGTTCCAAGAATCAGGTAGGGTTTTATCCTCCTCTTTTTGTAATTTGTAGTTCCCAGGTCTGATTACCCTTGAAACGATGTAAGGTCCCTCCCAGTTAGGACCGAATTTCCCATGAGTAAGGTCCTTTCTCGCAAGCAGCAGCTTTCTAAGTACTAGGTCTCCAACCTTAAAACTCATGTATCTTACCCTTCTATTGTAATACTCTGCTGTCTCCCACTGGTAATTTTTAATGTGTTGAATAGCTCTTTCTCCCTTTTCATCCAAGAGATCGAGGTTCACTAGAAGCAATTCGTCATTATGCCCGGGCTTTGTGAATTTAATCCTGGGAGATGGGATTCCAATCTTCACAGGTGCCACTGCCTCTGTTCCAAAAGCCAATGCAAACGGGGTGAGTCTTCGTCCTGGGGGTTGTCCTGTATGCTCGTAATACATCTGGGATATACTCTACCCACTTTCCTTTCAATGATTCAAGCTTGGAATTCAAAGCTGCTTTAATTGTCTTGATAGTCATCTTTGCTTGTCCGTTAGAATGTGGATGGGGGTGAAGCTGAGAAATAATTCTTTATCCCTAGTTTTGCAGAAAACTTTTTAAACTTGGAGTTGTCAAACTGCTTCCCATTGTTAGAGACAATTGCTCTAGGTTCCCCCAATCTACACACTATAGACTTCCATGTAAAGTTCTGAATTTTCTATTTTGTGATCGCTGTCAGGGGTTCCACCTTGGCTCATTTAGTGAAATAATCCACCCCAATAATGGTGAACTTACACTGCTCAGCGCTGGTGAGAAGAGGGCCAAGAATGTCCAAACCCCACTGTTGGAAAGGCTAGGGGCTCACCACCGACGTTAGGAGTTCGGTGGGCAATGAGAGACATTGACATGCACCTAACAGACCTTACACATTTTAACCATTTTGGTGGCATCCTTTAGCATAGTGGTCCAATAATAACTCTGCCTTAAAGCTTTTTCTGTTAGTGCTCGAGCTATGATATGGTTACCACAAATTCCCTCATGGATTTTCCTAAATACGTAATTAGCATCCTTATCTCCTATGCATTTGAGGAGAGGCATCGAGAAACCTCGCTTATATAAGTTTTTCTGCAAAATGGAAAATCTGGCTGACCTCACCCTCAACTTTGAAGCCTCTTTAGGATCTGTTGGCAAAGTTCCATTCTAAAGATATTCCTTGATGGAATCCATCTAGCTCGGTGAGGCTAGAACTGGGAGTACTTCCCCTTCTTCAACGCTTACTGATGGCTCTGCCAAGTGTTCCACTGGTATTAGTCTGTTCAAGTTCTCATACGAGGCAGTCGCTAACCTTGCTAGTGCGTCTGCTCGGGAGTTCTCTAATCTGGGGACATGCCTGATCTTGACTTGCACAAACTTCTTGATTAAGTCTTTCACTCTTTGAAGATAAATAGCCATTTTTTCTCCCTTGGCCTCATAAGCTCCTTCTATCTACTTCACCACGAGTTGTGAATCACTGCAAATCTCAAGCTGCATCACTTCCATCGAGTGTGCCAAGTTGAGTCCTACTATGACTGCCCCGTACTCCACCTCATTGTTTGAGTCCTTAAATACAAACCTAAGGGCGTATTCGACATCTATTTCATCTGGGGAGGTCAGGATTAAACTTACACCACTTCCTTGAGCATTGACAGCTCCATCCACTGAACATTTCCACTTGAGGAAGTCAGGCACTAGCTGTGCGGCCCCTGTGGGTGTTGCTATTGTGAATTTTGTGATGAAATCAGTCAGAATCTGCCCTTTGACTGCAGTTCTGGGTTTGTACCTGATGTCAAACTCACTTAGATCAATGACCCACTTAATCAGGCTTCCCAAAGAGTCTAGTTTATGTAGTACTTGTTTCATTGACTGATCTGTGGGGATCTCGATAGTATGAGCTTGAAAATATGACCTAAGCCTCTTGGCAGTCATAACTAAAGCTAAAACAAGTTTCTCCATCTTTGGATATTTCTCTTTTGCCCCCTTAGAGCTCTACTACAGTAATAAATTGGTTGCTGAGCTCTGTCTTGCTCCCTTACTAATGTTGCACTTGTTGAGAAGTCTGAGACATCTAGGTAGAGAGTAAGAGCCTCCCATTCCAATGGACATACCAGAACTGACGGGGAGCTCAAGTAATCTTTCAATGCTTTGAAAACTTCTTCACACTTGATATCCCACTAGAACCCCTTCTTTAAGACTTGAAAGAAGGGTTGACACTTATCACTTGATCTGGACACAAAATGGCTCAAGGTAGCCATTCTTCCTGTCAAACATTGTACCTTCCTTGTATTGGACGGAGGTTGCATATCCGTTATTACCTTTACTTTCTCAGGATTAGCTTCGATTCCCCTACTATTGTCTATGAAACCCAGGAATTTCCTCGCGGACACCTCGAATGCTCACTTGGCGAGGTTAACATTCATTTTGTACTCCTTGAGGACTTGAAATGATTCTGCTAGATGTTCGATGTGGAGCTCTGCCCTCAAAGATTTTATCAACATATCATCAATATAGACCTCCATAGTTGTCTCGATCTGCTTTTGGAATATTTTATTCACCAGAAGCTGGTAAGTAGCTCTAGCATTCTTCAAGCTGAAAGGCATGACATGATAGCAATACGTTCCTTGCTCAGTTATGAAAGAGGTCTTCTCTTGATCATTAGAATCTATTCTAATATGATTGCATCCAGATAAGGCGTCCATAAAGTTGAGAAACTCATGTCTAGCTGTGGCATCTATGATCAGATCAATCCGAGGTAAGGAAAAGTTATCTTTCGGTTGAGGTCGATAAAGTCAATACAGAGTCACCACTTTTTATTGGTCTTCTTGACGAGGAATACATTGGCTAACTAGACCGGGTAGTCTACTTTCCTGTTGGCTTTGGCATGAAGAAGAATGCTGACCTTTTGATTGATGGCCTTCTGATGTTCTGGAGCGAAACTCCTCCTTTTATACTTGGGTTTGCACTGAGTTTGTGAATGATAACTGAGGGATCGATCCCTTTCATGTCATCTTGCTTCTAGGCAAAGACTTCCAAATTCTCTCTTAAGAAACTTATGAGGAGTTCTTTGATATCCTTACTTAGTTTTGACCCCATGTAAACGAGGTGCTCCGGCTCTTCATCAAGTTGAACAGGCTCCAACTCTTCCAATGGCAATGGTCTGGTTTTTATCTTGTCTCTTATGTCGAGTTCATCTAACTCAACCTCTTTCTTCTTCACAGAAGCCATGTAGCATTCTCATGCTACTCGCTTGTCTCTTTGGACCACTCCGACCCCATTTTCTATAAAAAACTTCACTACGAGGTGATAGGCAGAAGGGATAGCCCTCATGGAGTTGAGCGAGGGTCTCTCGAGTAGCATGTTGTAAGCGGAAGGTGCATCAACCACTAAGAACCTTACAATTGCGGTTGTTTGGCAAGACGGGTCGCCTAGGGTGAGCACGAGCTGGATTGCTCCCAAGGGCAGCACATTTTCTCCTGAGAAACTCAATAAGTGAGCATTTACTGGCTCAAGTTTCTCCTTTCCTATGCCCATCTTATTGAATACAGACGCAAAAATGATGTCTACGGAGTTGCAGTTGTCAATTAGAACTCGATGGACATTTCTGTTAGCTACTACGACTCTTACCACTAGAGGATCATCATGGGAATGTGGGTAACCTTCTAAGTTTGAATCCAAGAAAGTGATAGCTGTGTTTAATTGTGGGACCTTGGACACAGTAAGCACTTCCAGGGCTTCTTCATCTCTGATTCTACGTAAGTGAGCCTTTCTGGCTGAGATGGATTTCCTTGCTCCTGCATATGCTCTGGATATTATCCTGATCTCCTCTAGGGGTTGATGGTGTGGTGTAGGTGCATGCTGTTGAGGTGGTGGAGGTAGAGGAGCTTGGTTTTGATTTTTATGGGCCACAAAGCGGCGTAGTTGCCCTCGTTGGATAAAAAATTCAATCTCATTCTTTAGTTAAATGCAATCATCAGTGTGATGACCATGATCCCCATAATAATCACAGTAATTTTTGGAGTTTTTCTTTGCTGGATCTGCCTTCATTTGAGGCGGCCACCTTAAGAACTTCTCATTTTGTACCTTATACAAGAATTGCGATACTGAGGCGGCTAGATGGGTGAGCTGTCAAGGTGCATACCTCGGTTGTAGTTCTGCCTGTGGAGGGCCTAAACGATCTCTGACGTTTCCTCTTCTCTTTGGGGAATGATCTTTATCTCTTCTTAGAGACCTGTCTTGCTTTCTTTCTTTCCTAGGGCTTCGCTATCTCTTTTTCTCTTCCTTCCCTTTCTCCTTTCGTGATGATGAACTCTCCATCTTGGAGAGGAAAGCTTCCTCACCGTTTATGTACTTTTCAGCTTTAGCCAGCACCTCGGCCATGCTAGCTTGAGGATTCTTCGATATGGAGAACATCAAATCCTTTGATTGCACTTAGAGTCCTGCAATGAATGTAGTGATAGCAAATTTCTCGTCTACGACATCTACCTTCAGAGATTCTAAGTTGAACCTTTGGACGTAAGATTGTAGGTTCTCATCAGGTTCTTGCTTTAGGTTAAATAAATGGTAGCTTGGCTTCCTATAGATCCGAGCTCTTATGAAGTGAGATACGAAAGAAATAGAGAGTTCCTTGAAGGAAGAAATCGATGGGGGGAGTTTGTTAAACCATGCCAAGGCTGACTCCTTTAGCGTGATGGCAAAGGCTCTACATTGCACCGGGTCTTGGTACCCATGTAACTCCATTTGATTTTGATAGGTGTTAAGGTGGTCCACGAGATCTTTTGTCTCATCAAAAGCCTCTACCTAGGGCATTCTGAACTTTAGGGGGAGGAAAAAGTGCAACACCCCAGAAATAAATGGAGATTCAGTTTGTTGCACCAGAGCATCCATTGTCACTGGAGTCTTACCCCTTACTGCCTCCTTAATGTGACTGAGTTCTTGCTAGATGTCCTTGAAGTGCTGCTCCCAGTACTGCTCCATCCTTTCCTGTTGAAAAGGGGGAAAATTATTTTTTTTGATCCCCTTGTTTTGGCTCTGCATCTCTTCATTGTCACCGTTCCTGGGTGGCGGATGGGGAGCCTGGTTGTTCTCTGTTACTTCGTTTGCTTCTCTGAGGAGGTCAAGGTGTTGATGCCCCCTTGTGGGTGACCTCCGGTGGTCGGTCGTGTCGATTGAGGACCTTGTAAGAGCTTTAAGATCTTTTCATTTTGCTGAAGCAAACGTTGGTTAACTAGGCGAAAGGCTTCCACTTCATTGTTTGTTGGGGAATCTACCACAAGAGGATTATCCTCGGCAGTGGGCATGAAATCAGGAAGGTTTTCTCGTTGTCTTCCACTGGTAACTTCTTGCTGGTTCCGTGTCCTTGGGGGATTCATCTGAATTCCACTCATATTGCGTGTGAAGACCATCAATTACTGAAGGATTAGTATACTTGTTACAGGAACAATCGTTCCCACATACGACACCAAACTAATGGTGTAATTTCACGTGAGTGAGCAATGTTTATGAGTGTAACGACTAGAACCGATCAGGGCTGCAAGACTCGTGAGTTGAAAGGTGGGTGTAACAGTTATATGAGGTGTAACACAGAGGAAATATAGTGGTTCACCGGCTTGGGGCTCACCTAATCCACTCTTTAATGGAGACTCTTGCTCATGGGGTGTATATTCCTTCAGAAAACATTTGCAATTGCTTTGTGATACCATTAGGGTTCTTTTTTCTCTTTCTCTCTCTTCCTCCCTTGTTTCAGAGGCATTGTACAGTATATATAGAGCTGTTCCTTGTTCTAAAGGATTTGTGCCGAGATCCTTGCATTTCATTTGTAGAATCCTCCTTAATTTTTGGGGAGGATCTTGGTTGGTTGAGAGTTTTGTGCCTTGAATATAGCTTGACTGTTGCTTCGAGGGCGCCCTCTGTCATCCAGCTATTTCCTTCTTGTTTGTTTGACTGCTCGCTCTGATGGAGCTCGAGGTGTGGACCATTGAGCTCTTGATGTCTTGTCTGACCTTCTTGTTTGAGCTCATATTAGAATTTATTCTAAGTATCACCAGTTACATATAAAAAAAGATAGGTGTTATTTATTATGCATGCATATATTATCATTCAAGATAATGTCTTTAAGAATTGATAAAAGAAAAAAAAAACTAAATTAGTACATATTTTTGGTAGTTTTATTCTACTATTTTTTCAGGCTTGTGATTCATTCACACTTCACTATAACAGTGATGTATAAAACGTGTAATAGTGATCAATCATATATAAAAAAATTGGATGGTATTTATTATGCACAGGTATACTCTCATTCAAGGTGACGTCCTTAAGCGTTGAGATAAGTAAAAAATAAAACTAAATTAGTACATATTTAAAGACCAAACTAACCAAGAAAAACATAAGCAACTAAATATGCTGTTAGAAATTTATTTTAACTCGCGAATTTCATGATTTTTTTTTAAAAAAAATCTCAACCTAATTTTTTTGCTACTAATCTCAACCTAATTACATGCTCAAAATGATTCAAAGGTCAAAGCTCCAAAAGTAAAGTAGAAGTACGGAGTTCAAGCTTCAATGACAAATCAATAAGATCTCTGATGCATCTTCAATACTTAGGACAAATGTAATGACGTAGAGACCTAGAACCTTGGTTTATTTATAGACTTAGGATGTTTAGGTATTTGGAATTGGAATTAGGAATACCAAAGAATGACTCCTAAATTTTTCATTGAAAAGATTTTCTAAACTCTAAATTTGTTTTGAAAGCATAGATTGAATTATTCATTGGACCTTATTTAATAAATACATTTTAGTGTTCAATAAGACAAGTTTTTAATAGGTTTATAGTTTAAAAACCAGTAGAGATCGTTCTCTACTTGCTTTCTTTCAACTAAAGTGGTCTCTGAACACTTAGGGATGAAAAATCATAAAAGGATGACAAGCTAGGCAATAGAGGCCGCTCTTAGTGCACTCGAGCAATCTTGAGATGGCTCGAGCGGTCCTTACTTTTTAGATTGGTTTATATCATTTTTTTATTATAGTGACAATTGCTCTTTGATCGTTTTCTGACGGCTCGAGCGGAGGTTCGTGAATTTGTGTTTACTTGTTCCCAAGATGAATCCAATTACGTGCTTATATAAATGGTAAGCCTTCTTAAGCTAAGGTATCTCTATTGGAAGCTAAAATTCTACCTCTTACAACTTTAGAGATCAAGGAAAAATCCTAAATCCCTGAATTCCCAAAGACTCATCCATCTTGATTATTCTATTCAACCTCATACATTGAAGAAGGAGATCTCGCTTGGAGATCAGCAAAATCCATTGTGGAGAAGTGTGTATTCCAAGGATTTTGGGTGGATTCTAGAAGGTCTCGATCACTTGAAGAGCTTAAACGGTTCATTATGGAGGATGTGATTAAGTGAAGTTACTCATAACTTTAATGGGTGCCAAGGGAGAGAATTACAGTGAAAAAGAGCATCTAACAATGGTATTAGTTGAGGTAAAATTTCAAGTACTTTAAATTTAGTTGATTAGGCTTGGTAAAGCCCGAGTAGTTCTGTCATTTTTTCACATATCCACTAACAATTGCACACACTCACACTCTGCATTTAAATGATTGATTGTTTGTCTTTTTGTTAATCAAAATGGGTTTTGTGATCACTGGCTTTGAATGAGTGATCGTGGTCTTCGTGAATTTTTAGTGTAAACTAATCAATAGTTAAATATTTACATCAATTCACATGATGTGGTTTTTGGGTTGTTAAAAGGGGTTCAAGTTCTTAATAGATCAATTAATTTATTAATAGGTAATTGTGGTGTTTTATATTTAAAATTGATGTTTGTTCAATCAAAAAAAATTAATTAGCATATTCTTCGCTCTCTAGGTTTTGTCTAGCTATACCACTAGTATAATCGTGAGAGAAGATTTACGTTGAATCGCTCTCCTATTTTATCCGTGTACTTTTTCATACGTTGTTCCATACTTTAAGGAAATTAATATCTACCGAAAAAATCTTCAATAAAACCAAGGTGATTGTTGTTCATTTTTTTTTTGCTTTGTTACTGGTGTGTATAGGGTTACGCAAATTACTCTTTTGAGTTCTAAACTGACTATTATAATCGAGTTAGTTTAAAGATATGTTCCTTAAAAAATAAATGTGATTAATTCTTGCTTGATGTGAAAAATATTAAATTTAAAATCTCTTACTTATAAGAGAAAGTACTTAATTACTAAATTACCCTAATACTTAATTGTTGTTCAATTGAATCTTAGGAGTTCCATCCCAAATTGGTTAAAAAATGCAGCCCAAGAAGAAAACTTTCACCGTAGGATCAGAAGTTGTCGACTGTTAAATTAACAAAGGCATTGTGGACATGTAACGACAAAATAGATATCAAAAGGAAGTGGTCGTTGGGTTGTTAGCTTTTCTTGTTAAAGGGGGACAAAGGTACACACTTTTAAAATCAATCCCACAAGGTGTCCTTGTTCATTGTCAGGGCGGCTCACAATCATTTTCAAGGCCTTTTTGCTATTTTAAAAAATGCTATCCCCACCTTTCCAGAATGTCTTCATCTCCATTAAGTCAATGGAATTTAATACTCCATGACTATGACCTCTCCTATGGAGTCAAAACATTTTCAATGTGATTCTAATCCATCTTCACCAACAAGGTCACCAGTTATGTCTGTTTTTTTTATCTAATGCTGTTATGTTGTTCAAGTCTTAGTTCAAATCTTGTATTTCAAATAAATGAGCACCACATACTTTATATTTTGAGTCCTAAAATATTAATTTTTTCATTCAATGTGTAGTACATATGTATTTGAGATATTAGATTTGAGTTAAGACTTAGACAACATAGCATTTTCTTTTTTTATCAAAAGTTTTGAATCGCTAAGCTTTATTTTATTACATTTTTTTACTCAGAATGATTTAGTAACACATGACTTCGTGCATGAAATTTAAAAATCATCATATAGGACCTATGTTATGTACGTATGTGTGGAAATAAATCAATTATAGGCATAAGGGATCTAAGTTGAAGGAGTAGTTTTTTTTATTTACATTAAATTTTTTTATTTCTTTCGACCAATGTGTTTCTCACTCTTTTCAAGTTTATTTTGTGAAATTAAACAAGATAACAAATTAATGATGTTCTAAATTTCTAAGGTTAAATTGCAGTAACATTCTTTATGGTCTAGTATAAATGAATATTTTGTTAATCGGAATCCAATAGGGGATTTCCCATTTCTTAAATTCAAGAGAATGGGATGATATTTTTTATAAAGACCACACGAGGTCAATGTAGTGTATTCCTAACTAGATCAGAATTATTCACATGCATGCAGTCCACTTTTATAGATGCATGCACACACGACAAACCCACAAACACGCATGAGCCCCGGATGAACCTATCTTCAATACAGGCTATGGTGGACACTCATTTCATGTCGTCCCTCGAATTTTGTGCCCTATTGTTGCTCATTATTCCAATAACCTTTTCTTTTTAAGTGTGTGTAAACAGGGTGGGGAGCTTGCGGAGTTATAGCCCACGTGCTACATATTTTGGAACGTGATCAGGGAATGACGTCAACCTGATTAGATATACCATGATTTCCAAGGACTCCATTTCATTGTGTGGTAGCATGCTTATCCATATCATATGATCCACCAAAGTTGACATCAATCACTACTTCAGCGGAAAACAAGGTTTGCGACGCAAAATACAAGATTTTTCCGCCAACAGAAACCCTAAATATATATATGATGCCGAATTTATAATATAAATAGTGTAGGTTTCTATAAATTCATCCGATTTTTTCTCTCCCTTATTATATCCATCATTTCTTGCTTACCGTATCTTCAAGCACGAGTTACCCCTACTAATCAATGTATCGAGATTGATGATACAAGAAAAAAAGAACACTTCGGGTCAGTTGTTATGGTCATTTCTCCGAGCAGACCTAAAGTAATGGCAAGTACACACTTTTTTGTGTTTTTCATATGAGTAATGCTACATTGATCAAATTTGGAGCCCAAATGACATGACAATTGAATTGAGCTTCTTTATTTGGTGTCATGTCATTTGGGTCCCAATAAAAATTTCAAAAAATATGATGTCATGTCATTTAGGCTTCAAATTTAATCACAAAATTTGGTCAGTGTGGCATTACTGTTTTCATATAACAAAAGTAAAGTAAATAATCAAAGAATCCCAAAAATGAAAAAAAAATCAAAGAATCCTAGCTTGCTAGGGCAAGAGAGAATTGATTCAAGGATCATGTACTATAACTTATGAGCATTAAGTTCATTATTCCCTAATATAATTCATAGTAATGCACTTAACTTTAGAACTAATCACCCAATTGTAGGTTGTGCAAAACAATAAATTCTTAGGAGTTTGAGGTCGTACCATAAAGAATTGATGAAAGTAAAAACACAAAGAAATTAAAAGTAAAAATTTCTTTGAAAAAATTTCAATGAAATGAATTTGAAGGAAATAGTAAATTGTGGTTTTAAAACAGTAGTTGGGAATTACTAAAGTTTTAAGGATCTTCTTAAACTCCACACAATATTTGTTATTGATTCAATTTTCAAACTCAATTAAAAATCAGGTGAAGAATGATCTTAATTAGAAGATTTAGCAGTGATTATATTGAAAACAAATCCAAAGGTATAATGGATAAATTATTTGGACAAAAATTAGAATTTATTTGTATATCACAAGTATTTATTGTTCCTGGAGTCAATGATGAATCAAGTTTTTCAACAATTAAAACCTCTTTTTATCACAAACAAGAAATTAATTATTTTTCATAAATATCCTAATATCTTAGCAACTCAAAGTTTCACAAGAAAATCATTGGATCCAAAATTCATAACAATATTCAACCCAATCATATAATTCAAGAATTTATGCAAATGATTGCTAAAATGAGTTTCCTATGTAAAAGAGTTAGAAAATTCATGTTCAAAACAAAACCGGAGTAACCTATCCCTCGTGTAGATTAGCATCTCATATAGCTGCCAAAAATTAAACTTTTTAGAGGTAATTCAAATATACGTCCCTAATACGTTTTAAAACATATTAGTAAACCCTATTTAGTTAAAACTTGCATCGGTTGCAAAAAATGTAAACCCCCACATGCTTATATGCATATAGTGATATAATTGTTTGATTATTTGGTTTTCACATGATAGTATAGGTGATGAGATAGACATAAATCCTATAGAGTTGAAAAGTAGAAATAAATACGAGTGAGGTGAATCATTGGTGGAAGTAATATTTGGTAGGTGTTAAGGTTGATAATAGTAAATATTTAGCTAAAATTTAGTATTGCCTTTTGAAGAATTGAAAACATTTTCAATAGAAGTTGTAGGTATCAAGATTTATGTGAAAAACCTTGTTAAACATATATGAGATGGTTTTGGAGTGGATTGAAAATGAAAAAATGGGTGAAATAGACAAATCTGGGTGGTGACTACCGGTAGTCAATCTACTCAAACTACCGGTAGTCAATAGTAGTCGAGTGCAAAATATACCCGAACTACCGGTAGTTAATCGCCCAATGTATCTGAACTACCGGTAGTTAATCCCCTAGTATACCCGAACTACCGATAGTCGTTGTAAAAATCTGAAATTTTTTAGTCCCGAACAGCTGGTCTTCCCTTAACTATAAATACCCAATGATACCTCATTAGCCTCCATTCACCACTTCTAACCCTAGAAAACCTTAGAGAATAATAGAGGAAGAGAGAAACACATGATCAAAGGGGAAAACGAGAGATTTAAGGGGGGATTAAAGATCAAAGCACTAGTCTTTCAAGACATCAAGGTAGAAAATTTCTTCTCTTTCTCTTACATTGAAGTTGGGGCTTATGTATACATGTATGTTTTGCTTTAAATGATATATATATATGATATGAAATCATCATCTCTTAGTCTTTTGGGCAAAGATTACATGCTTTTAATAAAGTTAAGGTTGAATACCCATGAAATCTCTTTTTATGTTTCAAAACCCTAGTTTTTGGAGAGTGATGGATTTTCTTCTTAAATTCTTCCTTTATTATTGGTGTTAGAACCATAGAACTTTGTGTGGAGTAATAAAATGATGTGATTGTGATCTCTTATATTTTTCATAATTGGTTATTGAAATTTTTACATGATGAATTTGGGAATTTTTAAAATATGCTTGCAAATTGAGAATATGTTGATTTCCTTATTGTTTGGTGTGGACTTGAATTGCCTTCGAGAGATGTCGTAGAGTGTTAGAGGTTAGTCTATCATAGTGGGGATGAGATGGTTTCCTAACACTTGTAGTTGGTTGTCATTTGGTAATGCAACCACTATCGTTCACTGCAGTTCAAACTACGGTTGGTATACTTTTCCTGGGGAAGGATTAGTCATTGTCATTGGGATGGTAGACGCCCTTTCTCAAAGTGATTGTGATTTGTGATTGTAATGGGTGGACTAGGTATAATCGTTGGGTAGATTCTTGAGAAACAATCAACGTACATGACACGGGGATGAACAAATATATATATATATATATATATGAGAACATAGATTAGATTCCGTTAGAGCCGGTGCATTGGCATGAGACAATGCAACGACAGGCGTCCTTCCTAACCATTTGAAAATGATTTCTTGTTGAAAAATATTTTTTACTATTTCCCTTTAATTTATCACAGTTGTGTAAACTAGAGATTTGTTTAAATGTCCTGTTTTTATTTCAAAAGCTATTTATGTTATTTATGAATGAGACCGACTTGTTTTACATTTTCTAAACCTTGTTTGAGTTTGAGAGGATTTTGCTATAGAGCTTTATGCTCATCCCCTACATTTAAACATTTTTTAGATCTGGTGCTAGAGGAGAACCTTGGAATTGACGAGAAGGGATATTGGGAGGCTACCCCCGAGGGGAATCTAGATCCCGAGGTAGACATGTAGAGATATAGTTTCTTTTGTACTAGACTTGAGAATTTTTTTTGAACCTTGTAAAGTCTAGTTTTCTTTTGTTACTTCCGCTGCGCTACATTAGTTAATTGTTGGAATGTAAAGGCCGAGATGGGTCTATTCTTTTGGGATAATGATGTAGATTCTATGAATGACTTTTTGAAGTCTTATTTTTTTTTATGAATTTTGTTAGTGCTCTCATGATGTAAATGATTTTAGAATATAATGCCGTCCAGGGTGATATTTGGGGCGTTACAAAAAATCGGATTCGATAAAGGACAAATCGATCAACATTGGTGCGATATTCAAATGAAATTGGATTTGGGCAAGAAATATATGGATGGAAAGTGTAATGGCGTGGTAATTGAGGATAGGAACTAAAGTAGGTGTACGTGTGATTAGGGGTTTAGAGTCCGAAAAGCTAGACCATGAAATGATAACTTCGGAATATGTGCATAGATGATTTAGGATGACTAGGATGTTAATTGAGGATATGACTGTGGCTGATAAAGAGAAAAGGAGCCCAGAAGTGGAATAGGGCGAATTAGGGTAAGCATGTACTAGATTAAAAGCGGGAAATGACTTCAGAAGTGAAATTGAGGGACTATTTGATTCGAATTATTTAATTATAATTTTTTTGTAGTTAATTATTTAATGTGATAGAAAATTTTTATTGAAAAATAAATAAATAATATTTTTAATTAATTTCAAAAAATTTTTAAAAATAGGAAAATGACTCATTGGCGAGCCATGGTTCTCCTATACTATATGTTTCTCCACCAAGTTGCTTCATGGAGTGAACTCGACAACTAGGGATGGAGTAGAAGGGAAATCAATTGAATATGGATATTGTATATGACAAATAGAGGAAGAGGGCACCGGAACGACCGAGGGGTGGGCGGAACAACAACTAGCCACCATCGACTTTTGATTAACAAGCCTTCATAGAGGCTATAAGCACAATGGCAGCTACTTTTGCACAAGCTAGCGCTAACAAAGGCCAAGGAGGCTCGAAAAATCTCCAAAAGTTCAAGTCACATAAGCCACCAACTTTTATGGGAGGGGCATATCCGATGGTGGGCGAAAATTAGTTCCAACAAGTTTATATGATCTTGGAGGATACGAAGATCATATTCAATGCCACTAAGATAAGGCCGACAACGTTCT
>CM042198.1:3802225-3831440 GCA_023539305.1 Ilex asprella
TCGAACGCATTAAACATTCGAACGTAAAATGGAGAATTTTAAACTGACATTCGAACGTAAAAAACGTTCGAACGGTGAACCAAAAAAATAAAATGTGTTGCTCCCAGTACTTTGTGTTTTCTACAATGTTTTCATCAGAGAGTTCATAGAGGCAAAGTACTGCGAGCAGCAACCGTTCGAACGGTGGATCAAAAAATAAAATTTTCTTTGTTACACTATACACAACCAGAGAAGGCTAAACAAACAAATAAAAATTCATGGAGTCTTAGGATAAATCCCCACCCACGCTTGAGGTTGGCATTTTGGGACATTCCTTACTCGGCCCATATTTTCATTGCAGTAATTTAAAAAGCAGAAAAATATGCACAAAAATTTCACACTATTTATCAAAATTTGGACCATTGGCTTTCATTCCTCAACACAAATTTTTTCCACAGCTTATCAGGAAGTAATCTCAATCCGAGTCATCTTCTGTGTAGCTTGAACTACCAGTGACTCTTCCAATCTCTTGTCGCACAAACCGGTTAAGCATAACACCGAAATAGGATGGTGTGTTAGGATAATCCTTACTCTGCCCATTCACTATCCAGTCTAATCGATCGAGTGTACGATCAGAGATCGGTTCAGAACACTGATTATATCTTTTATCATGAAATACCCGACCACACTGTTTACAGGCACCAAGTCTCTTGGCACGTCGACGTTTAGCAAAAGTGCTTCTGTCACAAAGGGGTTTTGCTTGCTGCTCTCGGATCTCATTTTTCTTGACAAGTCTTGCTTTTCTCATGATTACATTATGCACATCTGATGAAAAATTGCGTAGAGCTCCTAAACTAAACCAAAAATTTTTAACATCCATGATTCCTAGACTCACTATCCGGTTCTTTAACGTCTGTCAGTCACAAAGACAATTTAAAATGACCCGCAGATATAGCAAGGCAACAACAAAAAAAAATTAAAAAAATTTATGGCACGGGTATAAGAACAAAACACAGGTTAAATATGAACAACAAGTTCTCACCCCCCCAACCTGAACTGAACATTGTCCCCAAAGTTTCGATTTTACCAGTATGGTTCTTGGAAATGAGGTTGAACTGCAGTGATCTGTGTTTCTTCAGATACCTTTTACCTGTAAAACACTTTTACAAGGTTCCCCAGCAACGGCGCCAAAAACTTGACTTGATCCGAAATGTGTACACTCAAGTGCAAGCGGTCAAGTTGTAGTATTAATCCGGTTTGAGTCTGGAGTCAAATCCACAGGGAACTAGTAGTTTTGGTGTTTTAAAGTAATCGGTGAAGGAGACCAATTGATAGTAACCTTTGAGATTTTAGGGTTGTGAGATGTAGGTGAATTCCTTGAACAGAATATTAAATTCTTTCTAAGAAATTTTCTAGACAAAATATACGATTGATTCAAATGGCGGAGAAGTCACTCATTAGCTCGAGGATCGAGACATGTGGTCAATTATCCGAAATATTATATTTTTTGCTTGATAACTCAATTAACTCCCGTGTCAACGACGAGTCAATCGGAAGATAAAAATGGCCTATTAAGGTCATGGTTCCAAGGTCTTACTAGAAGTTTATAATAATTATTTGTACCGAGAGTTATCGCGCGTACAAACAAGCAAGTATTTCTTCATGACATTCAACCATGGCTTTAATAGTTCATCATTTTAAATGAAGCTTGATAATGGGGATGATTAAATGATAGTCATGAAGATCTAGCCGAAGTACTTGCCTTGAAACGAAAAGTCTTTCTATGCAGGAGTCATCTGTGTCATAGAAAGACTATCGATTATACAAAGTACTTTAGCTTTGCTAGATGCAATCAATCATCCAATAAGCAAGGAGATATGAACATTAAGCATTAGAACAAAGCATCATATAATATCCGGATAATCAATACATGCCCTTCACCTCTTACTAAAGAGTAAATGAGAAACTACTCACTCTTTATAGCTTTGGTAAAGCTAGAAAAGTGGGTGATGCTCATCCCTCTAAGTAGAGAACTTCACAAAGTAAAAGTATAATCAACAATGAGCTAATCTTCAATGAAGAATGAGTGAATCACGTTCCACCCTTCATGTCTTTGGTAAAGCTCTAGAAAAGCGGAAGAGTTTCACTCTTGTAAGCAAGAAGGGAGCTCAAATAATGAAAGTGCAAGACATAAATAAATGCATGTATGTAAGAGCATAAATGTAAAGACTAGAAGTAAAATAAAGACATAAATGTAAAGACTAAATGTAAAGACTTAAAGTAAATAAAGGAATTACAACTCTCAAGTAATGTAAATGCGAACATTAATGTAAAGGAAATGAGTGGGAATCTAGACTCCCCACTTCTTCTAGTAAAGAGAAAGACTAAGACAAGAATTGAAACAGATGGATGTGATGAAATGCTAAGTGATGTATTCCTCAAATGGTTCCACCCATGAGTCTCTCTTCTACACAAAACTAAGTGTATTTATAGGCAAGGAGAAGGCAGGGAGGGGGTAAAGAGAATAGAGCTGGGCGTCAAAGTCAAAGTGAAACGCCAACCACTCTGCAGGCAGTCTGTCCACACGTCAGATGGATAGAATTGGGCGTTTGAACTTTTTCACTGTCTTTGCTCTCTGCCATTCAAACGTCAGATGGAATCAGTGCATGCCAGTTATGTCAGTCCACACATGGTTTCTGTCGAAAATCTTCCTCCAAGTCTTTATGCAAATCTTCCTCCAGGTCCTTGCAGAATCTTGACTGATCTGTCTAATAATTCCTAGGGCATTCGAACAGTGTTTACCGTTCGAACGTGGCACTCAAGTGCCTGGGCCTTCTGACTGCAAGTCTGCAACACGCCATGTCTTCAGTCAGTCTGATCTTGTTCTTGCTCCAGTGGACGTTCGAACGTTGATTACCGTTTGAACGGAGTGCTTGAATCTCCAGGGCCTTGGGTCTTGCCTGCAACACAGATTACAATAGCTGGCCTGGTTTTCCATAACCTTTCCAATTGTGTTTAATGTTCGAACGTTGATTCCTTATTCCAAGCTTCTACAATTTGTTCCTTAAAATGTTGTGGTTGTCTGCAAAAGATACTTTTTGATGCCTTTGAACCCCTGTTCACTTTAAGACCTGAAACATCATCATTTAAACTCCACCAAAGCATAATTAGTCCAAAACAGGGCATAAGAATATGCTATATTTGAGTATTAATCACCAAGTTACCAGAACTTATTCTAGTAACTTCCACATGTCAAAACAAGCTAGAAATTTGCTTAAGCCTTTTCTATCCGCATTTTCTCAATTCCATAACATTAGGTAAGTGATATACCTATTCTACATATTTACCCCATCCATAATATCATCAAAAGACGGGAATAAAACCCGAGTAGGAGAACTCTACCTCAATAGAAGTGTAGAAAACTTCTTTAACACCAAAACAACCTTAAACCTTAAATTTTTCCAAAATAACCTCTTTGGATCTTCGGTGAAATTTCTTGTTCTTTGTAGGTAGGTGTAGCCCTTGTCAAGGGGAGCGACTTTAATTCTTGGTCCAAGCGATTCCGAGCAACGGAGCTTCAAGAATCGGTGAAAAAAAGGTAGAAATCTTGATTTTTCTCTTCTCTCTCATCTCTTCTCTTCCAACGTGTGAGATCAACTGATTTAGAGGAGATATTTGTGCTAAAAATCTGTTTTTTATCCCTATTTATAATTTTCAATGCTTGGCTTAGATCGTGCCAAGTGTCTTCACTTGTTCGGGTTCGATTTCGCCTTGAAACGATTTATTTGATCCCGGTTTAAGTTCAATTTGATTTTATTTGAACTTTTATTTAGTTATAAAGAAATTTCAAAATTTATTTTTTTGAGGACCTTTGTGAGGTTATCTGCCACCCAGCCACCTCGAACAACGTGCAAAATCCGACTATCTCAGAATTCGATAAAATTTAACAGGGTGACTAGATTTTGTAATACGAGTCCAACGACAAATTTTGTTTTCTCATCTGAGGTCTAGAACATGAGTATTTTAAATACGCATTATAATAATAAATTACCAGTTTGCCCTTTCTCAAAAAAGTTCAAAATTTTCTAGGGTTTTACACTCATTTAGCACTTTTAATCTGCAAACATCAAATATCTTTGTTAAGAGCTCAATGCATGCAACTCTCATCATTTAAATCCCAAAAGCAATTAAAATAAGATGATTAGCACATAAAAATATACAAATTTTTGTGCTAATCACTTATCCTAAAATCTTGGTTAAACTATTTTTTTCCCAAAAATTGCCACACATATCACATTAGAACAACTATCCAAAGTACTTCTCACCTCCCCCCAACCTATACTTAACATTGTCTGTAATATTTAGATTTACTAAAAACACAAGATAGGTTTAAGATTAGAGGGTAGGGAACACCTATACATTGGAACATTCTCCTACAACCAAAGAAACCAAAATTATTTCAAAATAAAAACTATATACAGTATGCACAAATTGACAATTTTATCTCAAATAATGTGGATCCATTAGATCAAGGGATTTCATATGCTCAACAAATCCTTCGTAGAATGGTTTAAGATGTTGTCCATTGACTTTAAAAATATTACTATTTTAAAGATTCTCAATTTCCACTGCTCTATGTCCAAAAAACTGTTTAACAATATATAGTCATGTCCACGTAGACCTCCCCTTATCAAGAAATAGGTGGGGTCTTGAATTGTAAAGAGGACTTTTTGGGAAGGGACAAAAGATTTCTAAACTATTTTCTGATCATGATATATTTTCATCCTTGACTTTGCAATTTTCGAATATTCATATGCTTCATTCCTTAGTTCTTACAACTCACTAATTTGAAGTTTCTAAGATGTACTTGCCTTGTTCAAATCAATGTTCATAGTCTTGATTGCCCAATAAGCTCTGTGTTCTAATTCTACAAGCAGGTGGCAAGGCTCCCCATAAACTAGCCAATAGGGAGACATTCCCGTAATTATTTTGTTAGCAATACAGCACGCCCAAAGAGCATCAATTAGTAGCAACGACCAATCCTTGAGGTCTAGGTTTACCATTTTTTCCAAATTATGTTTGATTTTTCAATTGGCTAGTTTGACCTATCTACTTGTCTGTGAGTGATAGAGGCAGCTACGTTATGTGAAATCAAATATTTTTTCATTAGGTTTTCAAATGGCCAATTACAAAAAAGTGCACCCCTATCACTTATAATGGCTCGAGGGATTTCAAATTATGACAAAATGTGCTCTTTCAAAAACTTAACCACCATGGGATGATTATTATTTTGAGAAGGAATCACCTTAACCATTTGAAAATGTAGTCAAGAACAACTAAAATGTATAGATATCCAAAAGAGGAGGGAAATTGTCTCATAAAATCAATACCCTAAAAATTAAAATTTTCAATGATCAAAATAGGGTTTAGGGGCATCATGTTTCCTTAGAAATACTTCCCAACCTTTGGTATCTATCACAATCCTTGCACCACATTCTCTACTCTTTCCTTTCCCTTGATAATGAGATCAAATTTTTGGAGTAAGAGTACCTATCAGAGAATGCGTGTTTTGGCATCTTTCTTTGTGAGCAAGTACTTCAAGGCTACATGGTAAGTAAAAACAACAATTGAGGATCCAACTAAATATAACCTGAATTTATCTAAAGCAAATACTACAACACGCATTTATTGTCCTAGGTTGGGGAAGATTATCTATCAAATCAATTTTTGATTTGTCAACCTTCATTCCCTCAAATGAGACAACATGACCCAATAAAATCTCTTGTTTCACCATGAAGTGACATTTCTACTTATTTAAGATAAGATTTATGTTGTCACCCTGTGTGAGGACTTTCTCAAGATTATGCAAGCACAATTCAAATGATTCGCTGTACACAAAAAAAAATCATCCATGAAAATCTCCAAAAAATGCTCCATCATGTCACTAAAAATACTTAACATGCATTGTTAAAACATGGTTAGAGCATTGCACAGTCCAAATGAGATTCTTTTATAAGCAAAAGTACCAAAAGAACATGTGAAGGTGGTCTTTTCTTGGTCATCTAGTGCAATTTCAATCTGGTTGTACCCAAAGTACCCTTCCAATAAATAATAAAAAACATGACCAGTTATCCTCTCAAGAACATGATCAAGAAAAGGTAAAGGAAAATGGTCTTTTTTGGAGAGAGATTTTAATTTTTGGTGGTCAATACACATACGTCAACTCGTAATAGTACGCATTGGGACTATCTCATTCTCCTCATTTTCACTACCATGAAACCCGACTTCTGAAGTATTACTTGGGTATGCCTTACCCATTTACTGTCGGAGATGGGGTAGATGACTCCAGCTTACTTTCAATCTCAAAAAGATTTTGCGTTAATGACTCGATGCAATTGACTTTATGCATATACTTTTCTTCTCTTGTTTGTTTACCAATGTTAAAAATGTTTAATTATAATGTCATATTGCCAAAATAAATTTTAACAACTTCTTTCCTATAATTAACCAAAGCATTAGAATTGGCAAGGAATGGTCAGCCTAATTGACTAAAATTTGAGTGTCAATGTGCATGATAGGTTGGGTGTCCAGAACAATGAAATCAACAAGAAAATATAATTTATCAACCTGTACAAGTACATCCTCAACTACTCCCCTTGGAACTTTAATAGACCGATCAGCTAGTTACAAAGTGATGTTGATAAGTTTAAGTTTGCCTAGACCTGGCAGCTCGTAGACAGTGTATGGGAGTAAATTGGCACTTGTCCCAAGATTAAGTAACGATTGCACAATCTTGAAGTTTCCTGTTATGCATGAAACAATAGGACTTCTCGTATCTTTGTATTTAGGAGGGGCCTTGTGCTGGATGATAGCACTCGCTTGTTTTGTGAGGAATGCCCTCTTTTGCACATTGATCTTCCTTCTTACAGTGCACAGGTCTTTCAAAACTTTGGCTTATGATGGCACTTGTTTGATTACATCCAATAGGGGGATGTTGATCTTCACTTGTTTAAAAAGTTTAAAATTTTCCACATGGTTATTCAAATTTTAAAGCCTTTTCACTCTTTGGAGAAAAGGTAAAAGAATGGTGCATGGTTATTCTTTTTCCTCATGCGACATGTTTTTCTCATGAGGCTCTGGCGTAGACTCGATAATTGGTTCATGTACTTTGGAAGTTATGGACTTGTCTAGCACCTGGCTAAGAGAAGACTCGAATGGACATTAGATTGAAATTGACCTTGTGGGGGTATAAGTTGAGATAGGAACTTGACCTTCTCTGCTGTGCTCAATGATTTGTTCTATTAGGATTTGAAGTCTTTGGAAGACTGAGTCAGTTGAGTGTTAAAACTCATATGACTCTACATGAACTTGTTTAGAGTATCCTCAAGGCTCTTCTTGCGTGGTGGTTGGTATAGTGTATATGCATTAGGGCCTCGAGGTGGTGGTGGTGGTCTTTATTGTTGGTGGTTGATAGGAGGTTGTTGTGTGTTTCTCTAATTACAATTTGGGTGGTTCCACCACCCTGGATTATAAGTCTTAGAATAGGGATTGGAGTATGGCATACCAAAATTGGAGATTGCATTTGATTACTCCAACAAAACCTCCTTAAATACTGGTATAGTAGGACACTCCCCAGTAGGATGTCTTGACAAAGCGCGAATCCCACATACTTGCTCCGTGGGAGATACAATGGCCACTTCATTTACCTTCCTCACCTCTAGATCATAAAACTTAGAAAATAAGATGGCCATTTGAGCCCTAAGGTTGTCATTCTCTTTAAAAAAGTACTTTCCCCTTAGGAAGTGGAAGGTTTGGTATCTACAATGGTAGGTGAGGCAGAGTCCCACATTTATGAACTCTAAAAAATGGTATCAAAGAATTCAAAAGCCTCATTTGAACTTTTTTTCATGAACTCCCCTTGGGCCATCATTTCTACAAATTGTCTTAAACATTAAGGAAGAAAATCATACAAAAATCTAACTAAAGTCTAACTCTCAAATGCTTTGTGGGGGTAAGTTGGGAGGAGAACCTTAAATCTCTCCCAACATTGGTAAAATATTTCTCCCTCTTTGACTGCAAATTCATGATTTGTCATTTAAGTGCATTGGTGCGGTGTAGATTGAATTTTTTTTTTGAAAATTTTAGTTTGCAAAACTTACCAACTTGGTGTAGACAAGAATTTCAAAGAATTTAGCCATTGTTTAGCTTTTTCCTTTAGAGATAAAGGAAAATTTTCAACCAGACCATTTTTGAATTGTCTTGGAATGTCCCACATATCTCCTCGAATTCTTTTATATGAAAATATGAATTTTTTGATTCAAGGCCATGAAATTGAGGTAATAATTGCATTGTATCATGCTTCACAATGAAGTTAGGTGCATTTGTAGGAAATATAAAACAAGAGGAGACACTATTATGTGTAGAATGTAGATATTCCCTTAGAGTTCGCACATTAGGAACTACCTCCTCGTCTCTCTGATTATTGACCATATTGTTATCAAAAAAGCTTGTGATTTATCAAGGTGTTGAAGGATTGGATTGATTCACAGACCCAACTGATTCAACATAAGTAAAAATAATTCAAAAAGAAAGAAAATGAAGTACATATCTACCAAAGAATCAAAGTCTCTTCACTTTTATTTCAAAATACCATAGCTAAAGATATGCATGTCTAAGTATGAGCAGTCAAGTTATAGTAATAGCTTAATTACGTCCGAAGTCATATCCACAGGAAACTAACGCTGGTATTTTAATGAGAAGAGCAATAGAGACAACGGTGAAGGAAAACTTTTGAAATTGGTGGTTGTGAAGAGTTGTGTGCTAGCGAAAATATGAAGTTCTTAAAAATAAAGAAAAAATCACTCTTTAGTTCAGAGATCCAAAAATGTGTAGGAGACTTAACCTCTCTATAAACAATCAAAAAATTTTAACAAAATGTCCAGTTTAATAAGTTAATCAATCATATGGTTAAGCACAATAGAAATGAAGATTGACAATCTATGTTGGGTAATTACAAGGAATCATAAGCATCACCTATAACAAGACTTAACTTGTCTATAGGTGATCAAATAATTATAGAAAGTATTTTAACTTTGCTAGATACATTCAATCATTCAAAAGTTAGAAGAAATAATTTAGCATAATAGAAATTGCACAAATATATTACTCAAAAATGTAATACAAATCCATCACCCTTAATTAAAGAGAGGATGAGAAACTACTCACTTTTCAGGGCCACAAGTAAGCTAGAAAAGTGAGAGAATAAAACCGTCTAAGTAAGTACAAAAGTGAATACAAGCTCTTTCTTCACTAAAGAGTGAATAAAATGCTACTCATCCTTCATGGGTTCAAAGAAAGATAGCAAAATTTGAGAAGTTCATCCCTCAAAATGAAGATGATACAAACTACAAAAGATAAGTACAATGCTTTTTTCTTCACTAAAGAATAAATGAAATACGGCTCACCCTCCATGGCTTCAAAAGAGCTAGAAAGGTGACAATGGTTCATCCTTCCAAATGAAGAAGATAGATAAAAAAAGAAATATAGAATAGAGAAAATGTAAATTGTGATGCCCCAAAATTCGGGGGTCATTAATTTACCGTTGACAACCCGTCAACCCGTGGATGTCGCATAACCCGACACCACGTTAAAAGCATCACTTAATTGAGATTATAGCCTACAATGTAACTGAGATTTCAACATTCATTTAATCTAATCCAAGTCCAAAACACCATGATTCATACCCCATTAGGGTTCAATTTGGTCATTAAGAGGAAGGAAATTCAAAGCCCAAAGCTTGGCAAAGCAATTATAAAATTTTAGATTTTTTGGTAGAACTACCGGTAGGTGTTTATCGGCTACCGGTAGTTCGGGTCCACTAGAAAAGTACTACTTATTGACTACCGGTAGCTACTACCTTCTGCGCCATGACTACCTGTTGACTTCCAGTAGCTGTTACCTTCTAGGCCATGACTACCTCCTGACTACCGGTAGCTATTGCCTTCTGAGCCACGAGTACCTATTGACTACCAGTAGTTAAGTCCAGATTTGACCCATTTCAATAGTTTTTCCTTTCTAATTCATTTCAAAACTTCTCAAAACCAACTAACGAATGTACAACCCAACATGATCTCATAAAAAGTGATAATTACATTCCAAATATAAGTCATATGATTTCTATTACAATCCATACCAAGTTTTTCATACTTAATTTACAAAACTCAAAACAAGGCCACATGTCGGCCCTCTTCACCCTTGGTGACCCAAATGTGCTCCTTCCATCAGAGTATACACCGCACCAGAAATGTGTTCCTGTAAACCCCCACATGTTTAAAAGTGATGTAACGATAGATTGATTAGTATTTAAATATATATAATGGTGTAAAAATAAAACCTGAGTTATAACTACTAATATTGTAAAATAATAGTTAAAGCCGGTTTAGCTAGTGAATATACGACATAACTGGTAAAAGAACTTCTATCAACTAGATTTGGGGTACAAATGTATGTTGTGTAAGTTTGGGTTGGCTTTGGAAGGGTTTAGGATGGATTGAAAATGAAAAACAGAGGCAAAAGGCAAAACTGGGCAAAACCGTACCGATATAGTGTACCGGTACTGAACCGTACCGGTATGGTGTACCGGTACGCTTTGGTCCAGAGAGTTAGACGTACCGGTACGACTGAAAGAATTCTGAATGTTTAATGTCGCGATCTTGGTCTAATTTTTGCCCTATAAATACCTTATGTTGCCTCATTTGGCTCTATTTCGGCCCCTCCAACCTTAGAAACCCTAAGAGAAAAAGAAAGGAGGAAAAAAGATGAAGAAAAGAAGCGAGAAACACGTGCTTTGAAGGGATTTATACCTTGGAGTCCATCAAAATCTAACTTTTCAAGAACAGAAGGTAGGGGTTTCCTTCCATTCTCTTACATTGAGGCTAGGGTTATTTTATATGTATGTTTTTGACTCTTAATAGTATGTATTTGTTATGGGTTCTTGGTTTCTTGGTTTTCTTGCAATTATTAACATGTTTTATACAAAGTAGGGTTGAATACCCATGAAATCCTTTCTCTTTGTTTAAAACCCTAGTTTTTGGAGAGTGATAAATGTTCTTCTTAAATTCTTCCTTTACTATTGATTTAGAAACTGTAGTACTTTGTGTTGAGTAATACAATGATATTGTGGTGATCTCTTACAATTATCTTAGTTGGTTATTGAAAATGTCACATGCTTAAATTGGGGATTTTTGGGATATGCTTGTAAATGGAGGAAATGGGTTTGGCATTGTATCTCTTATGAATGTGGGATGACCATGCGTGACCTTTGACTGGATATCGTAGGGTGGGTTGATGTTGTGCTTGCTCCGTGTGGGTTGGCCTTTTTCCTACCACTCGTAGTGGGGTTGGTGCCTTGCGAGGACCAAACTACAATTCGCTCACGGGTTCCGTGTATGGGGATTAGTATACTATGTCTGGGTTGGATTCATTATTGCCGGTGCATTTGTGTGGGACAATGTGGTCGGTAGACGCCCTTCCTGAAGTTTGTTATCCTTGGGAGGATTTGTGTGTATGTGGTCCTAGATATTACTCAATGTGTCGATTCATGTGGATTGCCTTACATCATAGTGGAGATACATGTTTATAAGGTTGATATGAAGGTAGTTGTTAGTAATTGTTCATTCTATCAGATACGGTTTCTACAAGAGTTTTGGGAAGTATGAAATTCTGCAAGAACTTGTGAGAAACGGTTTATGGTAGAATGTATTAATAATTGTGTACTGGTTCCATTTATTCCTTAAATTACCGTTGTTATCTAAACTTGAGATCTATTTTGGAAATGTCCTTGTTTTATTTCAAAAACTATATATTTTATTTGTGAAATGAGACCGACCCTTTTATATGCTTTCCGAAACCTTGTTTGGGCTTGGAAGGATTTTTCTATAGAGCTTCTTGCTCATCCCCTACAGTTAAATATTTTTTAGATCATGTGCCAGAGGAGGAGCTTGGTGTTCATGAGTCGGGCCATGGCGAGGCTTCCTTAGAGGGATACTTGGATCCCGAGTGGGATATCTAGAGATGTAGTTTATTTTTGTGCTAGACTAGAGAATGTATTTACGATTTGCATAGTCTAGTATTTTGTTTATTCCTCTGCTAAGTTTAAGTGTAATTCTTTTGGAATGTAAATGTCATGGCTTGGCCTATTCTTTTGGAACGATAGTGTGGATATGATATATGGTGAATGAAAGTTTATTTTATGATAGATAAATGGACCCGGTGTGGTCAATAGCTATGCATATGTGGACCTTGTGTGGTCAATTGTAGTATAATTATACAGGTTGTGTTTTGGGTAGGGTTATCTGTACAAAGGAGACTCTACCCGAATTTTGTTAAAATACCAATGGTTGGTGAATGAAACTTTCTTATTTATGGAGTTATTTAGTGCTCTCATGCAGCGAATAGTGTTTAAAATGTAATGTCGTCCAAGGGGGTTTTTGGGGCGTTACAGAGTTTGGTATCAGAGCTTAGGCTTTAGGTCTTACATGGGAGCTGTAGGTTATGGATTACCACTAGAGAGATAGGATTAGGTTCATTAAGATTGTTGACCTAAATTTTACACGAGTCTTATACTTGGGTTTAAATTGACTATTAGGATGTCTTGTACATCAAGGAACTAAATTGTGAATTGATGTGCAGGATGGGCGGCAGAAGAAGACGTGGACCTGGGCGTGGTCGGCATATATCAATGCTTGAGGGAGCTCACCACTCTGGTACAAAGTCAGAATGGAAACAACAACAACTACAACCCTAATGGAAGAGCGCATCCACTAGCTCAAGAACCGGGCAACGGAGATGAGAATTGGAGAATGGTCGTTCTTAAAGAGTTACAAAGGCAACACCCACCCACTTTCTAAGGAAGCTCCAATCCCTTGGATGCGGATAGGTGGATCCGCCAAGAGAAGAAGGTGTTTGACGACATGGGAGTGGTCGAGGACCTTAAGGTCAGCTTAGTGATATATTTGTTTGAAGGAGAAGCCGATCATTGGTGGGAATCGGTGAAGAGAAGGAGGAACACCGATGCACTCACTTGGGAGGAGTTCAACCAAACCTTCCAAGACAAGTACTTTCCTGAATCTATCTGGGATTGGATGAAGACTGATTTTCTTGCTTTATGATAGGGCACCCAGACTGTGGCTGAGTACGAGAGGAGGTTTGATGAGCTATCCCGTTATGCCACGGAGTTTATTTCTACTGAGGCCAACAAGGCCAAGCGCTTTAAGCAGGAACTGAGGTCGGTCATACGGGAGAAGTTGGTAGCTCTCAAGATCCGAGAGTATGGGGATATGGTTGATAGAGCCTCACTTGTTGAGAGAGACATAGAAGACAGCCAGCGGTGATAGAATTTCGCGAGGGGAGGCCAGATACTGACGGGTGCCAGTAGTAGCGGAGTGTAGAGGGCAGCCCCTTATCGTCGCCCAGATCATGCAGTGAGACAGAGACCTCAGATAGCTCGAGGAGCGGGAGGTGTACTAGAGAGAGTTGGCACCGTGCCAATCTTTACATGTGGGGGTGTTGGGCACTACAAAGATAACTGCCCATTGCTTTCCACTAAGACCACCCCAGCTACAGGGCGAGTACACATAAACAAGCCACCTCAGTAGCAGAAATCGTTGGGAGCTCTAGCCCAAGGCGGCGCCACTCAGGGGAGAGTATTTACCTTGACCCAACCAAAGAAGAGACCTCTAATGTAGTTGTTGAAGGTATAATTCTTCTTTATAATTCTTGGGCCCGAATCTTATTTGACCCCAGTGCTACACATTCATTCATACGTATTGCATATGCTAGTAGTTTGGGATTGGGTTTCGAGAAGCTAGAACATGCATTAAATATTGACTTGCCTATGGGAGAACGGTTGGATACCAGCTGGGTCTGCAAGGGTTGTGTGTTTCGTATTGGGAAGCACGAATTGATTGTGGATTTGGTTGCTTTAGATATGAAGGGGTCTGACATTATCTTCGGGATGAACTTGTTGTTCGCTTTGCGGGTGGTAATGGATTTTTTCCGTAAACGGATTACGTTTCATTTACTGGGAGGAGTAACCTTCAGTTTCATCAATGATCGAAGTTCTTCCCATCCATTTCCAACTATGGGTAGTCGATTCTTGAAAGCGAAGGCTGGAAGTCATTTGAGTTTCTTAGCTAGTTTGATGATAGTATTGGGATAAATTCCATGGGGACGTGGTGATGATAGTATCGGATTTTTTGGATGTCTTCTCAGATGAATTACCCGGGTTACCTCCCCACAGAGAAATTGAGTTCAAGATTAACCTCTATTCGGGAACCGAATCCATATCCATTGCTACCTACCGTATGGCACCTTTGGAGTTGAAGGAGCTAAGAAAGCAGTTGGATCACCTATTGAACATTGGGTTTATCCGTTTGAGCACTTCACCTTGGGGAGCCCCCGTCCTCTTTGTAAAGAAAATAGATGAAACACTGAGGTTGTGCACGAATTACCGGAGGTTGAATCGGGCTATAGTGAAGAATAAATATCCTTTGCCACGAATCGATGACTTATTTGATCAGTTGAGGGGTTCGAAGTATTACTCCAAGATTGATCTTTGCACAAGGTATCATCAATTGCGGATAAAGGAGGAAGATATTCCTAAGACTGCTTTTCGTACCCGGTATGGTCATTTCGAGTATACGATGATGCCATTTAGATTGACTAATGCTCCAGCAGCCTTCATGGAATTGGTGCACAGGGTATTCCAGCCGTACCTTGATCAATTTGTCATTGTGTTTATTGATGACATATTAATTTATTCACAAACTCAAGAGGAACATGCACGTCATCTCTCTATTATGCTACAGACATTGAGAGAACATAAGTTATAAGCAAAGATTAGTAAATGCGAGTTTTGGATGAAGAAAGTAAAATTCCTTGGTCATGTTGTGTCCGAGCAAGGGGTAGCTGTTGATCCTGCAAAGATTGAGGCCGTGATGAAATGGGAACCACCGAAGAATGTGACCGAAATACGTAGTTTCTTGGGTTTAGCAGGTTACTATTAGAGGTTTGTGGAAGGGTTCTCCAAGCTAGCGATGCCGATGACTTGACTTACAAAAAAGGGGGAAAAATTCGTGTGGACTCAAGCATGTGAACTAGCCTTTCGCACCTTGAAGGAGAAGTTGACAACGGCTCCTGTCCTCATCATTCTGAGCAGTGGGGAAGGATACGATGTTTACACCGATGCTTCGCTACGAGGCTTGGGATGTGTGCTAATACAAGGAGGAAAGGTGGTTGCTTATGGCTTCAAGGCAACTCAAGGTTCATGAGCATAATTATCCCACTCATGACTTGGAGCTTGCCGTGATGGCCTTTGCTCTTAAGTTGTGGAGGTGTTACTCGTATGGAGAGAAGTTTCAAGTGTTTTCGGATCATAAGAGCCTCAAGTACATATTCACCCAAAAAGACTTGAATCTTCGGCAAAGAAGGTGGATTGAGTATCTAGAAGACTACGATTTCACACTCAACTATCATCCGGGGAAGGCAAACGTAGTAGTAGATGCACTGAGTAGGAAGTCTCGGGGTGAAATCAATTTCCTTGTGGTGAATCGGTGGAAGATGATGGATGCCTTGGAGGAATTTGACCTATGGGTGGATAGACAGGAGGATCAACTATGCCTATTTAATCTTATTACCCAACCAATGCTTCGACAAAGGATCGTAGAGTTACAGCGGTTAGACACCGAGTTGGAAGCTATCTGGGGTAAGTTTGGGAGGAATGAAATTGTTGAAAATTAGGCGATAAATGGTGATGAGTTATGGTTTCGGGGAAGGCTATGTGTACCCGATGATGACCAAGTAAGGGAAGAAGTGTTGGGCGAGTGTCATCGTTCCAAATTCTCCATACATCCGGGTAGTACCAAAATATATAGAGACATGAAGCATCAGTATTGGTGGAGAGGAATGAAGCAAGATGTGGCTAAGTACATTTCAAAGTGTGCGGTGTGCCATCAGGTGAAAATCGAGCATCAAAAACCCTGAGGATTGCTACAGTCTTTGCTTATCCTAGAGTGGAAGTGGAATCACATCACCATGGATTTCATGTTAGGTTTACCACGACCATCGCGCGGGCATAATACAGTATGGGTTATTGTGGATAGACTCACCAAGTCCGCTTATTTTTTGGGTATGAAGACCACGGATACATTCGAGACTTTGAGCCAGGTGTATATCCGTGAGATTGTGCGATTGCATGGAGTTCCACTTTCTATCGTGTCAGATCGTGACTCTCGGTTTGTGGTGCGATTCTGGCAAAGTCTACAACAAGCCATGGGGACAGAGTTATATTTCAGCATAACTTTTCATCCCCAAACGGATGGCCAATCCGATAGGGTGATATAGATTATGGAAGACATGTTACGGGCTTGCGTGTTGGACTTCAAAGGAAGCTGGAGTGATCACTTGTCGTTGGTGGAGTTTGCGTATAACAACAGCTATCAGGCTAGCATTGGGATGGCACCCTAGGAAGCATTGTATGGAAGACCGTGTAGATCCCCGACGTGTTGGTTGGAAGCCGGCGAGAGTAGTTTGTTTGGACCGAAGATTGTTTAAGAAACTACTGAGAAAATTCAACTCATCCGAGAGAGGCTACGCACGGCACAAGACAGAAATGCTATGCAGATCAAAGACAAAGACCCTTGGAATTCAAAGTGGGAGACTACGTGTTTCTCAAAGTGTCACCCAAGAAAGGAGTATTTAGATTCGGCAAGACGGGAAAGTTAGCGCCAAGAAATACCGGACCATTTGAAGTGATCAAAGTTATGGGCAAAACGGCGTATCAGTTGCGGTTACCAGCTCAGTTGTCTGGGGTACATGACGTGTTCCACATGTCGATGTTGAGAAAGTGTCAATCGGATTTAACGCTGGTCGTAGACTTGAAAGATATTGAAATTCAAGACGGAGCAACCTATGAAGAAAAACCGGTGAAGATTCTCGACGCCAAAGAGAAGGTGCTCCGTAACAAAGTCATCTGTATAGTGAAGGTTTTGTGGCAACACCATAGAGTGGAAGAAGCTACTTAGGAACCCGAGCTGGAAATACGCAAGAAGTACCAGCACTTATTCGCTACTTGAGGTAAGTTTTGATGACGAAACTTTCTTTAAGGGGGTGGATTGTAAACCCCCACATGTTTAAAAGTGATGTAATGATAGATTGATTAGTATTTAAATATATATAATGGTGCAAAAATGAAACCCATGAGTTATAACTACTAATATTGTAAAATAATAGTTAAAGTCGGATTAGCTAGTGAATATATGACATAACTGATAAAAGAACTTCTATCAACTAGATTTGGGGTACAAATGTATGTTGTATAAGTTTGAGTTGGCTTTGGAAGGGTTTAGGATGGATTAGAAATGAAAAACAGAGGAAAAAGGCAAAACTGGGCAAAACCGTACCAGTACTGTGTACCGGTACTGAATCGTACCGGTATGGTGTACTGGTACACTTTGGTCCAGAGAGTTAGAAGTACCAGTACAGCATACCGGTACTGTGTACCGGTACGGCCGAAAGAATTCTGAATGTTTAAGGTCGCGATCTTGGTCGAATTTTTGTCTTATAAATACCTTATGTCGCCTCATTTGGCTCTATTTCGGCCCTTCCAACCTTATAAACCCTAAGAGAGATAGAAAGGAGGAAAAGAGAGGAAGAAAAGAAGCGAGAAACACATGCTTTGAAAGGATTTATACCTTGGAGTCCATCAAAATCTAACTTTTCAAGAACAAAAGGTAGGGGTTTCCTTCCATTCGCTTACATTGAGGCTAGAGTTGTTTTATATGTATGTTTTTGACTGTTAATAGTATGTATTTATTATGGGTTCTTGGTTTCTTGGTTCTCTTGCAATTATAACATATTTTACACAAAGTAGGGTTGAATACCCATGAAATCCTTTCTCTTGCTTTAAAACCCTAGTTTTTGGAGAGTGATGAATGTTCTTCTTAAATTCTTCATTTACTATTGATTTAGAAACCAAGTACTTTGTGTTGAGTAATACAATAATATTGTTGTGATCTCTTACAATTTTCTTAGTTGGTTATTGAAAATGTTACATGCTTAAATTGGGAATTTTGGGGATATGCTTATAAATGGAGGAAATGGTTTTGGCATTGTATCTCTTATGAATGTGGGATGACCATGGGTGGCCTTTGACTAGATATCGTAGGGTGGGTAGATGTTGTGCTTACTCCGTGTGGGTTGGCCTTTTTCCTACCACTCGTAGTGGGGTTGGTGCCTTGCGAGGACCAAACTACTATTCGCTCATGGGTGCCATGTATGGGAATTAGTATACTATGTCTGGGTTGGATTCGTTATTGCCTATTTATTTGTATGGGACAAATGTAGTCGGTAGACGCCCTTCCTGAAGTTTGATATCCTTGCGATGATTTATGGGTGTGGGCCTAGATATTACTCAATGTGTCGATTCATGTGGATTGCCTTACATCATAGTGGATACATGTTTATAAGGTTGATATGAAGGTAGTTGTTGGTAATTGTTCATTCTACCAGATACTGTTTCTACAAGAGCTTTGGGAAGTATGGGATTCCGCAAGAACTTTTGAGAAATGATTTATGGGGGAATGTATTATTAATTGTGTACTAGTTCCATTTATTCCTTAAATTACTGTTGTTATCTAAACTTGAGATCAATTTTGGAAATGTCCCTATTTTATTTCAAAAACTATATATTTTATTTGTGAAATAAGACCGACCGTTTTATATGTTTTCCGAAACCTTGTTTGGGTTTGGAATGATTTTTCTACAGAGCTTCGTGCTCATCCCCTACAATTAAATATTTTTCATATCATGTGCCAGAGGAGGAGCTCGGTGTTCATGAGCCGGGCCATGGAGAGGCTTCCTCAGAGGGATACTTGGATCCCGAGTGGGACATCTAGAGATGTAGTTTATTTTTGTGCTAGACTAGAGAATATATTTACGATTATGCATATTCTAGTATTTTGTTTATTCCGTTGCTAAGTTTAAGTGTAATTCTTTTGGAATGTAAATGTCATGGTTTGGCCCATTCTTTTGGAACGATAGTGTGGATATGATATATGGTGAATGAAAGTTTATTTTATGATGAATAAACAGACCCAGTGTGGTCAATAGCTATGCATATGTGGACCTTATGTGGTCAATTGTAGTATAATTATACAGGTTGTGTTTTGGGTAGGGCTCTCCGTACAAAAGAGACTCTGCCCGAATTTTGTTAAAATATCAATGGTTGGTGAATGAAATTTTCTTATTTATGGAGTTATTTAATGTTCTCATGCAGCGAATGGTGTTTAGAATGTAATGCCGTCCAAGGGGGTTTTTGGGGCATTACAGTTCCCGTATAGGGTGAGCCAACGCCCAGTAGAGTAGATCCTACAGAGGCTACTCCCCACCTAGATGCACATGAAATGCATTCACATGCAACTACAATTATCCACAACAATTTCAATCAAGTCTATGCTACTCAATGATGGAATTTACTATAACATGCTATGCAATGAGGTGAGACTCATTCATGCACTCAATCTGAGCCCTCCCCGGCTCCTCAACACATTCAAGTTCTAATGTGTATGAATACGTCATTCATGTTACACATCGAATGACCTTAACATTCTAGGGTCTTTCTTGGAGTGGATGTTTATGGACTTACACCAACGACACCCAACTGACATAGAATTTATGGACTTCAACCAACGGTTTTGTGTACACCGACACACTTTATGGACTCTTATACCAACAGAGAGCGTATCCAATCTCCGGGCCTCTCGCCCAAGGGATCTTCTAGTCCCTTGTTTCTTCGATCCAACTTTTCATAAAATCTTGCAACTCAACGGGATCTTCCATCTCCTCCTTCCGTGTCCCTTTATCAAATACCAAGAGTGACATTTGATTTAACCATGCACACTCACACTCACACTCATGACTTATGCCCATGAATGTGATGTTAATATCTTGCCCAACATGCAATGGATGACAAATGAGCAATATCAACCCCATATCATCATGCCCCATGGAAATGTATATCATGTCCATATAACTTCCATAATCCTCATCATGCTAACATATCATATAGCATATGTTCACATATCAACAATAAGTCCAAACATGTTATTTCATCAAACAACAAAATCACATCTTCTATCACGCAAGACATTTTATCAAACACCTACAAGGCATCCAACATGTTAAGCACACATTTCATGCCCAAATTTCACCAAGTTACAAGAATGAACTCAAGTAACTTCCATATACCAAATTCAAGCAAGAATTTGACACAATTCATTTCAATACCAAATTCCTCATTCTCATGACCATAGATACATCATAGATCAATTTCAACATTAAACCCTTTTCCATAACATCAAAGCTTAGGAATAAAACCCAAGTAGGAAAACCCTACCTCTTGAAGCGTAATACAAAAGGGAGAAAGCTTCTAGGCACCTCCCTAGCCCTAAAAACCTTGATTCCACAAAATTCACTTCTTGGATCTTTGATGAAATTTCTTGTTTTTGGTGTGGTTGCGTAGCCCTCACCGCGTAGAAGGCTCAACGGATTCCGACCGACGAAACTCCGGGAATCGAAGAAGAAAGGTGGAAAATTTGATTTTTCCCTCTTCTCTCTCTTTTCTCTCTATGGCCGGACAAAGGGGCTGAATAATGGGTGTAGGATATCTGATTTTTCAGATATTTACCTCTATTTATAATTTTAAATACTCGGCCCATATCGCACCACGTATCCTTCGCTTATTCGGGTCTGTTTTTGCTCCGAAATGATTTATTACATTCCGTATTTAACCCAAGTTTATGTTATTGGTACTTTAATCCAATTATACTTACAATTTAAGAAAACTATATTTGGAGACCCTTGGGGGTCATCTGCCACCCAGTTGCCTCAAACGACGTGAACAAACATCCGACTATCTTAAAATTCGACAAGTTGCCTAGATTTCGCGATACAAATTCAACGGCGAAGTCCGTTGTGTCATACGAGGTCTATAGAACACGTATTTAAATTTTGAATTATAATGAAAAAATAACTATTTTGCCCTTTCCAAAAAAATTTAAAATTTTTCGGGTTTTACATAAACATTACAAAACTAGAAAGCACTGGAAGAGAAATTCCTCCAAGAAGTGATGAACTCCTTTTAAGGATTAGGAGTTATTTATTGAGGGAGATGGGCAGCAATGGGCGGGAAAAGGACCAATTCCCAGGCTTGAAATCCAAAGCAAGAAATGCATCTTCAGGGAGCAGTATCCAAATGGTAGCAATTCGCTGGAATTGAATTTTCAGGCCAAAATTTCCACTTTGGAAAAGGGCGTTGAAACGATGGCAGGCCGTCCAGACGATGGTCACTTCCAACTTGTCCAAGTTTTTTCCAAAATTTGCAACCATTAATCAATCTTAGTTGAGCAATGGTGTCCGAACAATGATAATGGCATCCGAACGATGATAATGGTGTCCGAACGATGGAAGCCTTCTAGAAACTTTTGTTTTTCCCTCTTATGGCCGATTTTTTCACTTTGCTACCCCCAAACTTCACCAAATTGCTCCTTGTACCCTGCACTTTATGTTAGCCTCTAGATTTACCCTATATATAGAAATCACATAAGTTATAAACAATTAAACATGAATTGCACCTAATTAAACCTCTTAATGTTATTGAAATGTCACTTTTAAGAGTTAATCATGCCCGAAAATCGAAAAAGGCTATGGATTTCAGTCACATTCTTAGGGTTTTTCCCATTTTATCAACTCCCTCAATTCTAGCAGGGTCCACAACCACTCCCTACTCTGACACAACGCAACCCAAAAAATTTATTTCCTTCATCCAAAAGTCACTCTTGTTCTTCTTAGCATGCTCCCTTAGTGTTTGTAACACCAATTGGATATGTTGTGCATGCTCCTTATAAGTCTTAGAATAGATCAAGATGTCACCAATTAAGACAATGAAAAATTGATCTAGGTAAAATCCAAATACCCGGTGCATCAAGTCCAGGAAAGTTATAGGAGCATTGGTTAGTTTGAAAGGCATCACTACATAGTCGAAGTGACCATGCCTTTTATGAAAATCTATCTTGGGAATGGCATCCTCCTTGATTCTTATTCTTCACCGTCACCTGATTTATCTTCTTATAATCTATACACAATCTAAGTGTCTCATCATGCTTTTTCATAAAGAGAATGTGTGCACCCCGTGAAGTACCCAAATAGATTAATATAATGGCAAGTAACTAATCAAATTGTTTCCTTATTCAACTTCAATGGTGCTATACGGTGAGGGGCAATGGATATAAGCTCAGTGCCTAGGTACAAGTTGATAGTAAACTCAACTTTTCTCTGTGGGGGTAGTCCAAGTAATTTATCAGGGAACGCATCTGAAAAATTTGATACCACATTTATGAATTCAAACTGGATTTCAGCCCATTTTTCCCCCAATATGTTGGCTAGAAAACTCAAGCAACTCCCCGCCTTTGCCTTTCAGACTTGATTCCTTGTAATAATGAATGGGTGGGAAGAATTCTATTCATCAATAAAGTTGAAAACTACACCTCTCGATAATTGAAATAGCACATGTTTCCTAAAATAATCCATCTCAAAGATTACATCATATCTATTTATCTCCAATGCAACCAAATTCACAATCAATTCTTGATCCTCAATCCGAAGCACACAACCTTTACAAACTCTTCTTGTATTCACACGTTCTCCAGTGGGTAGATCCACACTCAAAGAATTATCTAAGTTGTTAAATTTTAAACCAAAAACAATGGCATATAAAAGAGTGTGTGGAACCTAAATCAAATGGAATCATGCCCAAGAATTATAAATAAAAACAATACATTCCACAAATCCATTGGAAATACCCTCATCCTAATGGGTTATGACAAGACTTGACCCTGATTGTTGACACCTTGAACACTACTCCATGATTCCTTTGTTTTAGTAGCCTCTACTATAGTGGACTATTCTAATATTGTTGTCCTACCGTCCAAGTGTTCTCCTGATTCGACCTAGGATCGATCTGCCCTTGTGGTGGAACAAATGGGCAGTTGCCCTTAATGTGACCAATACCTCCACATCCAAATCATGGTCGTGTGTTAGCACTTGTCTTCTCATTGAAGCCCTTACCTCCACAAACTGATTGGCCCCTATGATTGGAAGCTTGCTTCATACAAGTATGGTACCATCCTCTGAACTCCACCACTACTATTGCCAGTCTTGACCGAGCCTCCTCGCCCTTGTTGTTGCCACTAGGTCTCCTCCGAATCTCTCACCCCTAGAGTAGTTATCTCAACCAACTCCCTATACTCCCGAATCTTGAGAGCTATAAGCTTCTCCCAAATAGTGGGCCTCAAACCTTGATCAAACCTCTTAGCCTTATTTGCCTCAATATAAATAAAATATGTGGCATAGCAAGTGATTGGTTGGTAACGGTTGTTGTTCCTTACCTTTCAACACCACCCTCAAATGTGTATGGCTTATGTGTGAAGGGAGTGTCACTCTCCCTCGGGATGATACAAGAGATAGAAAAAATGGAATATGAATGGTAAAAAATGGATGAACAAAATATGTGTGAAATGAAAAGTAGAATGTGCACAAAAGTGCTCCCCAATCGCAAGGAGTCTTTCGTTGTCGGTGTTTTACTTGAAAAGTATTCCAAGGTCGTCTCCTCAGGGAAGGAAAGACAGTTTTGTGAAAGTGATTTTGCAAAAAGGTAAAGAAAATGAAAAATCTTTTGTTTATGTTTTGGGGTTGTGTTTGTAAATGAAAATGCAAGAAAACAAGTGTTGGCTAATCCAAAGGATTCATTCCAATGGGAATACCAAATCAACTCAAAGCCTTCCTCTGATTGAGCATGAATGAATGATTGATTCGGGGGAAGCTAGGGACGAGATTGGTGAGTATCTAAGCATAACCCGTGACAAGGCCTACGAGATATCAAAGGCTCACCAACTCATCCACTCTCAACCCCGTCAAACCGAACCATTTGGCTCAAAAGGGAGGAATGAAGAAGAGTTGAAATGGAATCCCCAAGAAGACGTCTTCCCTTGGATTAACCAACTTAAATCTTAACTACTCATATTAAAAGCAAGACATTCATAATGTAAAGAGACAAGGATGAAATGGAGATTAAAACTTAACTAAATGCAAGAAATCTTAAACTAAGAGGAGAAATCAACAATACCCATTTTAAACTAAGAATTGAAGAAAACTTGAAAACATAAATTGGTGAAAGCTAGAACATGGAACTAAACTTGCAATAACTTGAAAGGAATGAGATTAAAGACAATAAATTAAACTTAGAAGATCCTTACATGAGATTAACAAGCTTTCTACAACTTGAATGGAGAAGAAAATGCAAAAATATCACTATTCATCTTCTTCCTCCTTGGAGCTAAACTAAAACTACTCCTAAGCTTAGGTAGCCAACTCTGCCTTTCCAACCCCTCCCCCTGGAGAAGTAAGCTTACCCCTTCCAAAAACGTGCAAGGGAGCATGGCTGACCCTCTAGAGGTGACAGTCAACAATAGGGGTCAGGGAGGCAACTAGGGCCAGGCCCATGTCAGGGGCTGTTTTGCACCCTTATTTCTCACTCCTCATTAAATGTTGCAGCTCCAGGGTTCAAAGGAAGGAGAGGGCACGCTGATCAGTATTCTGGGTGTGTCAGAAAAGTGCTAGAGTGGCAATGGTGGGGCCCTCAAGACAGCTGAGCAGATCTGCAGAATTTGGGCACGTAAGGAACGCGGTACCGGTACCTAGTACCGGTACTGTTCTGCTTCCTTATCTGAATTTCTTGATTTCTTTGCTCCCGAGCTACCTTCAAACTATCTTTTGAACTCCTTTCATCCCAAGTGGTATGGGAGGGTCTTTCAAAGCCATATTTATCTCCATTCAACTGCAAATACATCAAATTGACGTTAAGACTTCAATCGTCATAACTTATATTATTTACGGCTCAAAAGCGAGTGAATTAAGTTTATTAGCATCTTAAAATATACAAAGTTGTGTCCTAATCAGCAAGATAGCTCTACAAATTTGGCCTCATACTGCATAATTGTCAGGTTACGCTAACGCGGCTCCAAGAAATCAGCCTTCATTTTGTTCTTGATAAACTCAAGGAAGCACTTATCATTGAACACCTAGTCAAAATCCTCCAAGGTAATCTCATTCACATCCCTCCCTCTCTTGATGGCATCCCACCAATGGTTTTCCTTGCCCTCCAGTAAGTAGGTTCTAAGGTCAATCTGTAAATCCTCAACAATCCCCATGTTGTCCGACATTTTCTTGACACGCCGAATCCACTTTTGGCCTCCATTGGTCAAAGCTCCCTTGGAAAATAAGAAAATGTTACCTCAGAAACTCTCTCAAAACCATCATCCTCTAACTCTTGTTGTCATTCTTCTACCTTTGGGCTTGTGGCTGGATGACCCCCATTTATGGTTGTTAACGGTCTGGAATTGCACCAGTGTGGTCTACTCATGGACATTGGTCAATATCACTCATGGCATCTTTGGATAGGGGTGGGGGTTGTGGTGGTTGGTCTCCTACGGACCGAGCCATTCATCCATCGGGTCTCTTTACATCCATTCTACACAAATAAACATAGATTTGTTCTCTTCCATTCATATAAGCACCAACTCACACTTGTCCTATAAGCACGTAGTCCCCAGAAGATTTAAACCTAAAATCCCTTCCATCTTATACCAACCACTCCACTAGCTATAGCCCATTACCTACAACTCTCATGTAAGTGTTAATTTCTAGGATCTAATACCAATTTTATTACACTCTATTTTTCATAAACAAATGCGATCTAAATAAAAATCTTTTAATTCAAAATTAATCTATGAGAGCATTCTAAAAATAATCATCCATTACCTCAAGAAATCAAAATCCAACATCAACCAACTAATATAAATCCCAAAGTATAAATCTATAAACCAAGTATACATCCAAACCTCAATAATAGTAAGTATTTCCTATCTAACCAAATAAAAAACATTCAAAAACAATATTGCATCCTCAAAACCATGAAATTAGAACTACAGAATCAATCTCTATGCCTCCAAGTCTAGATCCACATTCTGACTTGTTTTCAAAATCCCACTAGGTATTCTCACCTAAACCTCTATCTCTTCAATACCAAAGTCTAAAAAATGTTAAATATATGGGTGAGCACAATGAGCTTATTAGAGAAACTTTGTCAAACTTAAACAAGGTTTACAAATATAGGAACACTAGTGGGTCTCAAATTTAGAAAAATAAACCTATATAACATAGAAGAAAATCATGTGACATTATCAATGATCATTTAGAGAATAAATATTTTGCAACAAATTATCTCATATACAGAGGTTGATTAATAGGAATTTTAATTGACATTAAAATTGTCATTTATTAATCTATTAATGATGTCGAATTGCACTGATTCTGAGTTATTGTATAATCCTTTGATTTTATGATTCAATTGATTTTTAATGTTTGGATACTTTATTAGGAAAAATTGAGCCGAATTGGAGGACTGGGTAAATCAACCAGACGATTAGAGCATATAAGGAAATCAAGGGGGATCAGAATGTATTTATAGAGAGAAGTCAACAAAGTCAAAATCGAAACTTGCGGGCCATTCCTGGATAGCTTGTTGCTTCTGGACATGGGTCTTTCATCCAAACGCATATGTGGACGCTGGCAAGCTTGGAATTTTGGCTAACTGTTGGTGATAATATATTCTACCTCCATTCGAATGTGAGTCTTGCATCTAGATGCACCTGCTAAGGATGGAATTCCAGAGAATTCAAGGTGTTAGGACATGCGGTTGCGTGGGACTAGGAATTGATGATACAATATACCTTCGTTAGGATGTGACAAGCCGTCTGAACTCAATTGGTTGACCGAAGTGAAGACCCCCAAGCTTCATGGCTTGCATCTGAATGCATGCCTTGCATCCGGACGCGTCTATTGGAATATGCGTTGTACAAATTTACCCTAGCATGCATTAGTTAGAGATTGTATAGTATGTTTGAGTATTTTTATTGGAAAATATAAATAGGAGAAGCATTAATTATTAATGCTATTATCCATTTACTATTCTAGAATGATTCATCGTTTTTAATATTCGATTAAGTGAATATTTCTAATCAAAGTGATATACTTTGTATACTTGTTTGATTATTCATTAACTATGTTGATTCCTAATTATGGATAATTCTTATAATTTCCTACGAGTTTATATTGCTAGTTCTTAAATTCATATTTTTATATTGATCAAACCTTGGTTAAATAGTTATATCCTCCAGTTGATTATATAACAATGGAAGTCAACTAAGATAAGAGATAATTGCATAAGTAATATATTCAATACACATGATTAGTTCTTGATCGCGATACTAGAGAGTCTCATTTTATACATAAGAATTTATTTACAATTAGTTACAATCATCAATTCTACAATCAAGATCAAAATTTTCCTTCTTCTCATCTTCCCTTACATCTAATTCATTTTCCTGAGGATCAACCTCAGGCTTACCGCATTATTACTACTTCTTAACCATTTGCACTTGGATGTGCCTGTTTTAACTCAAGCAAGAATTCACATACCGAACTACATTTGGTCTACAGTCTAACATCATCCAATCAATCCCTAGAAGGTCACAAAGTTATAGGTAGCGCATATACTAGCGCATCAATATTTAATGAAATCTTTCTATGAGGAGTATACTAACCCTCAACCCCGAACTAAAATAAACTAATAGTGGTTTGCAACCCCGTAAGGAATGAATACTCGACTACTAGTGATAGGGAACTCTCAAACCCCTCGAGGTAAGAAACTCATCTAAACACTCTGCAATATATGTTCGAGTGCATTCAAGTTCATCAAGCCTACCAATATAAGAGATTTAAATCATGATTTTCAAAGGAATCAAGTATACCATAAACATCAGTTGCCACAATTCTTAAAGAAAGAGGAATCTGAATAAACCATGCATGAGATCACAAAGGGACATGCTCAATTGGACATTATTCATAATCTAGGGTTTATAAACAGAAGACTCTCATCTAGTGTGAATCATGTATATTTTCAACAAAAACAAATCACACTTTTGCAAGAAATCCTAAATAATTGTAGATCTATAATATGTATATGAATTCGAGTCAAAAATTACATATAAATACAGCCCTAACCTTGATATGTAGAAAAGGAAAAGAAGCTCTACCTTGATTCTATAGAAATTGGTCCTAGAGTGCATTAAGTTGTTTTCTACACGTAGATCCCAATAATCCTTGGCCTTATCTACTTCTCTTCCTCTTTTTTCTTCTTTCCAAATCTCTCCTAAGTTCTTTCGGGTTGAAAAACATGTAAAGAAATACTAAAACTGACCCTATAGTATTCAAAGGGTCAAAAATCAATTTTAATGACGAAACCTTATCGGGGATGGTGTTGCATGCATATTTAGACACAGATTCACGCATCTAGACACACAAAACTTTCTGTGCAAACACATAAACACATGTCCAGATGCGCATTCTTGCGTCTGAACGAACCCAACTTTGAACCAAAAATTTGTTTTATGGTAGTTTTAGTCTTTTTGTGTTCTCATACTTTTCATATCACTTCGCTAAGGTTGGTAGATGCTCCAATTTTTCTTTTGGATGTTACTTCCATTCAAAGACCTTTAGATTTTCATCTACTCAATTTCTCTTAGAAGTGATTCCCTTGAAAATGTCAATTCACTCAAAAGTCTCAATTACTCCTAGTATATACATATTGCAAAGCACTATGTAATCATAATTTTGCCACTCAATATCACGTTTCATAATCTATTATGAATTTATACTCCATATAAATGTTAGTATATGTGAAACAAAAATGATTTCCTATTTTATCCCTATTTAATAATGTTAAGTTAATCATACTTCACATATCCTTATTAATGTCATAATTTTTTCTTCTATGTCCTGTCAAAACTCTTCTTATCATATTGAATTAGATCTTTAGTGATTCACTCTATTTATGCTTATAGCTTTAGATCTTTAATTACAGTAGTAACTCTAATAACTTAAATTAAAATAAGAATTAATTCCTCGATATATAATTTATTTATTCAACTCAATTACACATATAATATATATATATTTTAAGGGGTTAAACCCCATTATTACATGTGTTACAGCATTAATTGTG
>CM042198.1:3846829-3859034 GCA_023539305.1 Ilex asprella
TCATTTATCGTTTCCGCTTTAGGCCCCAAAATGTCTCGGGTCACCTCTAATTTCAACACAAATAATTAACTTTCAATCTACTTTCATTCTAATTTTAGAGGGATTGATTTTTTGTGAGTTAGAAGGAAACTCATTCATCTATCATATTTTTATTCTTTATTAAATATAATATTTTATTTATTCTTTTAACTTTTTATCTTTCTATTTTTTTATCTCTCTATTTTTTTATCATATCAAACAGAGCACAAAAATTTAACTTGACATGACTGAAACTTTCATTTTTATTTTTTAGGGTAAGTAACAGTTGGAAACTTGATAAATTATACAAGTGCATAATGAGGAGGGGCCTAGTCAAACCATGGTGTTACTAGAGGTTTTTCTTTTCAATCAGATATTATTACAAAGACGACAAAATGTATACTCACAATTTTAAAATGTAACAACGAGAACGGTAAGATATAAAGCGAACCCTAGCCTCGTCTCTAGATGTTTGAACGTCAATAATAGGGATGTCAATGGACCGGGGAAAGACGAGTATTCGTCCAAATCTGTCCTGTTTGGGCCGGAGATAGACTATACGTATTGGACGGTGTACGTATACGGGAATACCCATATAAATCCGTGCGGGGATAGACTTACCCTTACCCCCGCCCAGTCCCCGCTCCGTCCCCGTTTCCCTCAAAAAAATAAAATAAATATAAATATATATTGAGTTGATTGATATGATTTTACCATCATTATGTTGTTTTGGACATTTGTTTTTGTTTTGTTCAAATATATAATATTATGAAGTAGTATTTTGGACATTTGTTGTTTGTGTTTTATTCAAATATGTTATGTTATATTATGTCGAGTTAGATTATTTAGAATGTTGTTGGATTATTTAAAATATTGAATTTAATTAGTTTGAGCTTGCGCGGGTACGGGAGAAGCGGGGACGAGGATTAAAAATTTACCCGTTGACGGAGACGGGGATGAAAGTTATACCCGCTAACGGGGGTGAACCGGGGATGAATAGAATTTTTTTTAAACGGATACAGGGATGGAAACTACATTCCTCACTCCCGCTTCGGTCCATTGACATCCCTAATCAATAGCTTGACGTAAACAAGAATGACCCTTCCGACAAAGTCTCTTCTTTTAGTAAAGATAAGGTCCGCAGATGGAAAATTTTTGCTTGCTCACCTAAGCAAATAAAAGATAATTAATTGGTAGTCAAAAAAAAAAAAAGTAAGAGATAAACATGAAGTGTTCAAGATAAACGTTATCCGCTACAACTTCACGTTATTAAATATTAGGTGCAACGTTGATATTATGTTAATATAATTATATAAATATTTTTGAAAAAAAAGTAAACCCCGACTAAATATTTAATTTTAGACATTGAGTGGTTACTAAATAACGTGGAGGTGGTGACTAGTATAATATGTGACATCCACTTATTTACTTGTTTTATTCTTAGTAGATAGTGACACCATGTGACGATATAAAATGGTGCCACCGTTATATCCAATATTTTTCTTTTTTTTTTTTTGATTTTACGGTCAGAAATGTCTAGACTTACTCACTTTAACTAATTCTCTCTTCGATTCGATCAAATACAGGTCATTCATGTGGATATTAAAATATTTATGAAGGATAAATCTGTCATGACCTGGTACCAAAGAGTTATCCAAATTCGAACTGAGAACATCTAAATTTACAGTTCGTCTCTATTACCACTTAAACTACCCCTTAAAAATTAGTGTCTTCCTTCGTAACCAAATCAATCACAAATAAATCTCACATAAATTAATAATCTAATTGCCCTATATTCCAACAAAACCAACTAAAAAATTATTTAATTTTATTTCAGATCCAATACTTGATCGGAAAGTGTAAAAACAAAGAAATTCAAACATTTTTCCATAAAGATACTTGATAAAATTTGTTTTCTTTGTTAAAACTAACATTATTCACCCGATTTCTTAATTATGTCATTTTTACTCTGACACCGAATAAAATTTGTTCACTTTGTTCAAACTAGATTATTAGCCCAATCTCTGAGTTATGTCATTTAAAGTTGAAAAATATGACCATGTAACATAGAGAGCTCATGATCTTTTAAAAATCTTATTTAGATATAATTTATTGACCTAATATACTATAAAACCATTAAATAACTAATAAATCACCAATAATACAATCTATTATGAACCCAATGACAACACATAATTAAATCAATAAATTAGATTCAAATAACATAACTCTCTTTTTGTACCAAATATGGTCCTTATGACAGAAAATTTCTAGGTTGCCCACATCACAAGATGATAAAAAATTAAGAAAAACAAAACAACCTTATCTGTTCATTTTGTTTCTTGGACATGAAGCATATCTTTTATCCACATATAAACAAAGAAAAAAAAAAAGGTAACACAATTTAATCATATAGATCTGTAAGTGAGAAACAAGATTTGAATCCTTTAGGCTGCCTAATTCTTCTCTCTCGCAGTTTATTCAATTCTTCATCGTCTGCCTCCTCCTTTGCAGAAGAGACTTCTACTTCTTGTTCACCTAGATTATCTCCCCTTTTTTCTTCTTCTTCTTCTTCTTCTTCATTCAAAGCCAAGAGAGGCATGGACGTTGGGTTTTTCCAGCCATAGAAAGATGATTTCTTTGACCATTTGTAAGCTATCATTATCCTCCTCCTCTTGTTCAATGGGTTCTCTTCCTTCTCTACTTCTTTTACACTGCTAACATCTGATAAGTTTGCAAATGACTTCGATTTCCCAGAAAAGTAGTTTGACAAACCCCTCCTGCAAGATCAATAGTGCATACAAAATGAAACCAAATGCACATACCATCTGACAAGAAAATCCCTTCTTTTAAATGGATACTAATCAAATTTAAGAATGATATAACAACTTTTCAGGATCCATATCTCTCAGGTTTCAAATTTTGTCAATTTTGAACAAATTCAATCATAGGGAAGAAGAAAACAACGATCTGTTCTTAATTTGAAAGATAATCCAGTCTAATTAGACTTCACAAATATATTAGTGCCTGATCCAGGATAGGTTTCTACCATTTTTTATTTTTTCTTAATGAATCCTAATTACTGCCATTAATTAGGAAATGGAGATATGTGCATAGAAGACCCAATCTGCTGACAAAGAAAAATAATGTTATGTTTCCATAATCAAAATAGCTGCTATCCATGCATTGAGACTTACTAGTGAGTTCTTAGGAATTTCAGTATCAATCAGACGAACCTAGTAATGGATCATTGCACTTAAATGAAACTGATCAAATTTAATTTAGAAAAGATATATATATATATATATATATGTTCGATCATCCGCCATTAAATGTGTTGCTATTAAATGCGTTGAGCCTTGTGGATTTCATTATCAATTGAAAGAACCTAATAATGGATAATTTAACATAAACGAAATTGTTAGAATTTCATTAGAAGTGTGTAAGCACAAATTTTTAGAAATAATTTCTATAAATAAAATTTTTGGGAACTAGTTCAAGCACATACAACAAATATTGATCCATTCATCGACATCTATATATATAAAACTTATGAACCAACAAATCGAGAAGTAATTCAAATTTTCGTTGAGATTAACAAAACACGGTAACTTTGGATCAAAAAAAAAAGATACAGTAACTCATACAAAATCAAAGAAGAGGAAGAAGACTCACTTGAAGGGAAGGGAATCTTCTAGAGAACCCAAAGACACGAGGCTTCCACTTAACTTACTCTCCACCTCTTCCTCCTCTTCGCCGTCACTCGGATCGCCGATCGACGAAGTTTCAGACGATCTCTCTTCGGCGACAGGTGTGTGAAATCTCTTTTCCGCCCCTCCGTCACCGTCCCTCTCAATATACCCGGGAAGACATGGAACCCCAACCAACTCCTTCCGCTTCTCCTGTGCCGCCGCACCGCCGCTAACGTACACCTGCTGCGACGAGACGTCGAGACCCAGAGCGGGGCCCAGGGAAGAATCTCTACTTTTGAGCACCAGAGACATAGTGGTACGGTTTGGGTGATGTTCTGCTCTACCCTTCTTCACGGCCTCTTCGTCGTCGTCTTCTCTTCGGCTTCCAAAGCGGTTTTATTGTCATCAATTGAGGAAACACAGAATTGAAATGGAAGGTGCGCACGTTAAGGGTTGGATGGGGGTATGCTAAGAGCAGAAGTTTAGATATAAACGGTAGACAAAGATAGAGATCTCGACATCCATTTTCTAGAGAGAGAAAGTGGTCTGATGTAGTAGTGAGATAAAGTGAATAAAAATAAATATAAATATAAAAACCAGAACAAAGCGTATAATTATTAGAGCAATGTTACATATTTTAAATTTATATCTCATGCATCTCAAATTAATGAGAATTATTGGATGAGTGGATTTCATTAACTTTTTTTATTGGAACCCACTCATCAAATGGTTCTTATTGATTTGGGATGCGCATTTGGGATGTAAATTTGGGATACAAAGTATTACTCTAATTATTATATGTAAATAGTATTATGTTTGAAATATATATCTACGGAGAGAGAAAATTAACTTCCGCCGGCGGGGAGATCGGGAACCCAAAGGTTGTGACGCGGTTTGACACGTTTATATCGGGGCTTATGTGGCAGAGTCAGCGACCATTAAAATTATTAAATTTAATCCATTATCTTTCGAAACACGTAATCAAACTGTAATTGGAGATTAAATCAATAAATTAAATATAAATAAAAAAATTTTTATTTTTATTTTTGCTACTTTTATCAACTTGCGAATTACAACTTTTTTTTTTTGATATGAAATATAGCAAATTTCATTCATCTAGAAAAAACTTGGTTATAATCAGATGCATAAAAAACCTTATATTCTAGCGGGGGACAGCTAACCTAATTCACAGGAAGAGAATTGGATAATGCAGTAGTTGCCACCCAATGAGTTGCGCTGTTAAGGGCTCTTAGTTTGTGTAAAAACCTAATATGTATGTGTCTAGCATAAGATCTGATACCATCCACAAAAACACTTATCTCCCAAGGCGGTACTCCCTCGATTAAGCCGAGCTTGATAACCTCTTGATTATCACTCTCAATTGTGCAAGACTGAAGGTGAGAAGCACTAGCAAGTAAGCAGGCCTCTTGTACAGTAGTCGCCTCCACAAAAATACTCGAAACAACAGGAATACACATTCCAATCACATGCCAAAAACAATCAGTTGTATCCCTCAAAATAATGCCTATAGCAGCCCTCTGCTCTTTCAAGGCTCCATCGCAACTAATTTTAGGATCATGAGAGCACTGAAAATGAGGAGGAACATACCGGATAGAAGACGACTGGCACCCAGCAGATCTTTTAGATACTGAAACCACTTCGCTTCTTGATAGCTTTGCTTTGATAACAGTGGAGAGTGCACTTGGATCTTCCCGGTTAAACACCAGTAGATTTCTCCCCTTCCAAATATTCCACGCAATCGTCGCAACTTTGCCCATAATCTCAAGGGACTGTACAGTATCGTTGATGGTTAACAGTTGGTACATTCAAATCCTTCGTGAATCTGATTCCAAGGTCCGAGCCAAACCAAACATTTCTTGTCCATTCGCAACCAAACAGTAGGTGTTCAATTGACTCCACCTTATCTTTGCAAATTTGGCTCCATGGAGAGTCTGCACATCTCCTTTTAAACAGGTTTCCCAAGAGGCCGACGCGTTGTTACATGCCTTCCACTAGAAATGTCGGACTTTCAGGAGAGCCTCCATATGCCATAAAACATGCCAAAGCTTCAGATGAAGAGAAAATGAAGAGCTAGCTTCCAAAGTGCCTGAAGATTTGAGGCTGGTTGCCAAAGAGTAACCTAACTTGACAGAGAAAGCACCAGTAGAACAAGGTTGTCAAATCCTCCTATCACTACCACTTAATTTTGAGATGGAGATGGCCAAGATGACCTTGCATTCAACAACAGTGAACGGGGAAGACAATAAGGCAGTGTTCCAGACTTTGAAAGGAAGAGAGATGAGTTGACTTACATTTTCAATATCACATGGTTGAGGCCTTGCAATGGAAATAGTAGCCCGTGGAAGGAGAGGAATCCATTTATCATCCCATATACTAATCTTAGTGCCATCCAAAACTTGTCATAGCAACCCATTCTCCGACAGCTCCCTTCCCTTCAATAAATTACTCCAAAACCAAGAAGGCCTAGCCCCTTTCTTCGCCTCCATGAAGTCACAATCAGGAAAGTAGACTGATTTCAAAAATTTTACCCAAAATGAATCAGGGTGGTGAAGAATTCTCCAACCTTGTTTCGCCAAAAGTGCTTGATTGAAGCAATGAAAATCCCTAAGACATATACCCTATCTCCTCTTTGAATCCACCATCACTTTTATTAGAATCTCTTTCCATCTCTGTGTTAGCAACAAACCTCTCCAACCTTGCACCTATTTCAGTATACGTTCTAATAGGAACCCAAATATCTTATTCTTAGATCTGCCCCAGAAGGCAGGGAGCCCCAAATTCCTAGACTCAAATGACAGTGATTGCATTCCCAAAAGATTGTAAATACGGGCTCTTTGATCCGACGTTGTATTTGTTGAAAAAAGGATGCCAGACTTGTGGAAGTTCATACATTGTCCTGATGCCATACCAAACCTCCCAAGAATTCCCGAAAAATTAAGGATGGCCTACTTTTTTGCCTTAATGAAAAAAGGAGAATCATCAGCAAAGAGGAGATGGGAAATAATTGGGCTTCTTCTGCAGACTTTGACACCCAAAAATCTATGCTCATTCACTCCCTTATGTATCATCATAGACAACACATCCACGACCAAGACAAAGAGAAAATGTGATAAAGGATCCCCTTGGAGAATTCCTCTTTGAGGGTGAAAAACTTCTACTCTTTCACCATTCACAACAATTTGAAAGCTAACCGTAGGAATGCATTGGGTGATAAGATGTACCCATTTATAGTTGAATCCAAGTTTGAGTAATGTTGCTTCCAGGAAATCCCATTTGATTATGTCGTATGCTTTGCTAATATCCATTTTGATTGCTATCTCTAGGACGATGCCTTTCTTTTTCAACTTCAAGTGATGGAGTACCTCATTTTCCACTATAATACAGTCCTGGATCTGCCTTTTGGGGACAAAATCCGTTTGTTGTGGAGAGATGATGGAATTCATAAAGCCCTTTATTCTGTTTGACATGACTTTAGAGATCACCTTATAAAGAAAATTGCAGAGAGCAATTGATTTGTGCTGGAAGATTGATTCCTGGTTGGACTCCTTGGGGATAAGAACAATATTAGTTCTATTCAACTCCCGCAACATGAAACGCCCTTAAAAAAAATATCGCACCGCGTTCCAGACCTCCTTACCAACAATATGCCAATAAGTGCAATAAAAGGCCCCTAAGAAACTGTCCGGACCAGGAGCCCTGTGAGCTTCCAATCGTTGAACAGCCTTGAAGACTTCGTCCTCACAAACAACTCTCAATAGACTGTGGTTCATTTGCTTGTTCACTTTGCAATCCACCACTTCTAGCACCTCATCAAAATTCCTCGGACCCACAGTTGAAAAAATTCATTGAAAGTGGCCTGTTATATGATCACATATCTCCTCCGCATCCTCGAGCCACACTGCATCATCTATCTTAAATCTAAAAATTTTGTTCCTTTGCCTCCTTTGAATGGTTTCCTAGTGGAAAAAACCTTGTGTTTTGGTCCCCGGAGTCCAACCAATTAATTCTTGCCCTTTGCTTCCAAAACGTTTCTTCCCTTACTTTAATATTATAAATTTCAGCACAAATGATAGATTTTGTTATTAGGTTCTCCTCAATAACCTCCTTGATTTGGATATCAGTAAGAGTCGAGTATAGCTCAGAAAGTAGCTTTCGGTTGTTTCCAAAATGTCGTCTGCTCCAACTTTTAAGCTCATTCTCACAGCTTTGCAGCTTCCTTGCCATCACATACATAGACGATCCCCTCACGCTACTGTCCCAACTGTTCTTGAAAATCCCCTCACACATTGTATCGTCCATCTATATTGCTTCAAACTTGAAGTAAAAAGGACTCTTTTTAACTCCAGGCTCTAAATTAATAACAAGTGGGCAGTGGTCAGAGCCCATTCTAGTTTCATGAATAACTTGCATTTGAGGAAATTTGATACTCCACTCAGAGTTTATCAGTGCTCTATCAATCCTCTCTTGAACATTTGCCCCATGGGGCCAATTATTAGGCCAAGTAAATTTTGGCCCCTTGAAATCTGTTTCCAGAAGATTGCACTCGAGAATGAAAACCTTGCAATTACTCCATCTTTTTCATACAAGCAGCTCAACCTTTTTTCTTCTCCCAGAGTGAGCCAATTACATTAAAATCTCCAATGACTATCCAATCCATGTGGGTATTACTAACCAAAACCTTCAAACCATGCCAAACCCTCTGTCTTTTATCAAAATCACTGTCAACATAGATAAAAGAGCTTTGCCACTCTTCAATGTGATTATGCCGCTTACCAACAATGGTGATCATATTTTTGTTTTTTTACTTTTATTTGTAAACAGACCTCGTCAGTCCATCACAGTGCAAGTCCACCAAATAAGCCAGTCGGTTCTACATAATCGCCATAGGGGAATTGAAAAAACCTTCTCAAAGATTCAAGCTTATTACTACCATTCTTAGTCTCAATTAAGAAGACTATTGTTGGACAATGGGAGCAGATTATCCCTCGCAAGGTTCGAACTGTCCGGGGTCGCCCCACTCCTAATAGTTCCAAGATAAAATTAACATGGACCCTGTGGTTGTTGTAGGTCAGCCATCACCACCTTCTCCGAATACAATCGATCTGTCTTCTCTAATGCTGGGGTTTCTGGAATTTGGAAAACCCATTGAGACATGCTGAGATTAAGATTATTCTCCCCTTGATCTTCTTTTGCTGCATTGATTGTCTAGTCTTCTTGCTCTGCCAGGGAAGCAAAGTACAATTCTGAGTGAGTGGGCTTGCTGGATTTTCTCTGTTGCCTTAGACTAGCTCCCTGTCTTGCTTCGCCTTTCCTTTAGATATGCCCACTTTGTGTTTACAGACAACTGGTTCTTTAATCTGGATGAATTAGTTAATAATCTCCTCTAGTTTCTGAATGATGTTCCAATCTATTCTTCTTCATGGCTATTGTATCCTCACTAGATTCCTCCCCCTCCAAATTGGCTTTTCTTTTGAGTGACAGACTTTGAAAATTTCTCTGGAGCTTATCTTCTGAAATAACCTCTTTAGCCCCAAAAATCAAGTGCTTGGGCCATAGCAAATCAGACTTATTGAGCTTAGGTTCCTCTAGAACATTTTCTAAGTTGATACATAGGCACTCTACAGGCTTTGTAACGTAGTAGGCTATCCTTCCTGGACTTCCCTTGAAATGGGCCTTTTGGGCGTCCTCTAAAGATAGGTCTCCGAATGCCCCTTCATGGACCGAGGGACCTTTGATCTTCTTTAACAAATTGGTCTCCAATGAATTCAAAACAACAAAGTCCAATTCCTTTCCCTTGGTGGGTGGTATATGACTTTTCTCATCCTCTAGACACTCCAGTTGGCACTGTTGTGATGCCATCCTTTCATCCTTCTTATGCCGATTTTCAGACTCAGTGCATTGTTGTAGCTCCACTTTCCTTTGGTGTACATTGCTCGACCCCGCCTTCATGCCCTGTGATTGAATTTGTTTCAAAAAAGTATTGGCTGTCGATGACCCATGATCTCCTTTGCTCTCCTAGGTGTCCTGTTCCTTCGCAATTCAGTGTCCAATTTTCTTTGAAAAAACTAGTCGCCTGAGTACTTAGAGCTCGAAGTTTTGGCCCAAAACTAGCATGTGCATTTGGCTTCCTTTCCACACATTGGTTTTGAATATGACCAATCCGTCCACATTGATAACAAAAATCAGACAATCGCTCATACTTGAAACCAATCTAGAGGTCATCGTACCTTTCTCGAGCAAGAAAAAAACCCTTCTGTAGAGGTTCATTTAGATCAATAGTGCAACAAACACGGAGATAACCTCTATGTAGCATTAACTCCCCAGTAAACTCTTCAAGTTGAGTAGGCTCCCCAATGATCATCCCAATGCGCCAGGAAGAGTTCTTTGTCATCATATCAAGTGGGAGACCCCATATTTGTACCCAGAAATCTGTTTTGTGGAAATCGTAATTGTTTATCGCGCTGTGTGGGGAGCATTTCTTGATTATCAGCAGTGCCCCCATAACTAACCAAGGTCCATCCCTATAGATCAGGTCCCTGTCTTCCTCACTTTTGAACATGAACATGTAAGTGTTTTTCTCCCAGAAAGTAATGGAAAAACCATTTATAGTTTTCCACACGCCTTGCAACACATAAAGATATCCCTTGTTTATTTAATGTGGTTTAGTGAGGATTTTCCCCACCGTACATGCCTGTTGGACTTCTCGCGAGTTTGATGGGTTTGTGTATAGTGAATAACGAGGGAGATGTTGAGAATGATATCTAATTTTAAACTCCTTTGACATTGTGGAGAAGAGCAGAGATAGAGAATGGCTAGAGAAGGAGTAGCAACACAAAGGAGAGGGAGACGGAAACTGACCTTTAGCAAATGGGTTAGAAATTGGGGATGTAAAAGATTGAACAGATGCTTAGAAACACCATAAGGGTTAGATTTGAGGATCCTAAGACTAATGCTGGAGACTAGGATTAGTGAAAAAGTAGAGAAAATTGAAAGCAATAAAAATAGGGTTTCATCCATAGAACAAAGAGGAACAAAAAATAGGAGAGGTTACTAGGCAGAATACCAAATGGATGGAAGATATAAGACAAATTGTCGTGTGCCGCTTACCCAGTCGGTTGTGTAGCGCTCCCAGTTCCATTAATTCATGACTTCATGGAGAGTTGAAACAGAGGAAATGGAGAAGAAGAGACTGAAATGTATTCAGGAATAAACCCAAATGGGAAATATCTCTATTTTAGAGCAACTCCAAGGGTCCTATGTAAACTAGCTAGCAAAAATATATTTTTTTATTACATTATCTTCTTTAACTAACCACTTTTTCAAACTCACTCTACCAACATTATCTACTTTAGCTAACCACTCCAACTAACTTTAACTAACTATTAATTATTAAAATCTAAAATACTATGTAGTATGTCATGTCACCACACATAGTATTTAAACCCATCAAAGATACATATCAAAATATACATACCCAGCTTCTAGTACAAATCTTTCACTTTTCTCATTGTTGTTCATTGGTTTTGTGCATTATTCAAGTATCCATCCTCGATGAAGCATCTCAACTTATAATTGTGTAACCAAAATAACAAAATCTGACTAACAAAATTGAACAATGCCACAGGCATACCCGATAACAATCCAGTATTGCCCAATAAAATCAAAACATAGAAAACTAACACTCCCTTGAAAATTACAAGCAAATCAGGTAAACCGATACAAACAAATGATCAACAATACAAAAATCACAAATTAGGTAAACTCATCAAACAAATACCCAATCAGGCAAAGCATCAAACAAATACCCAAAGCATCAACAAATACCCATCAAACAAATACCGAAGATTTTTTGGAGATCTGAATGTATGTATGAAACCCATGCCTTGAAGTCGGTGGAGTCGGTGAAGCTGTGCTGAATATCGGTGAAGCTGAATGTCGGTGAAGCTTTAGTGATCTTCGGTGGAGCCTGCGATGAAGCCTCTTCGATTCTATGCTGTGGATCTTCAGTGAGACAGAGAGAAAGAGAGGGCCAGTGAGCGAAAAGAGCTAGCTACATCGTGCGAGTGAAAATGGACTTATCTATTTTAGATAGTCCAATAGCTAGTCCCTTGGAGCAATACTTTGAGAAGAAGTTATCTAAAATAGCCCATTGGAGTTTCTCTTAGAGAGAGACATAAATACTTGATTCGAATTACAACTTGATTTGAAACCGCATTACAAGGTAGTCTATTGAATGAAATATATTTTTTTATTACAAAGTAGAGAGAATTAAATATACGCTCTTATACTTCTTCACCTGAAGATACTATTTTTCAAATATTTGTAGGACTAAATGCATTATTTTTGTTTTTCTACTTTTATAGGATATCAAATGATTTAATAATCTCGATAACAAATTAATAAATTTTGATCAATTTTAATGATCAACCATCAATTTATTGTGTTCTATTGTAGATCATAGAAAAGTAAAAAAA
>CM042198.1:3868850-3882946 GCA_023539305.1 Ilex asprella
TACATTTTTTAGCCCAGAATGTTGTGGTCCTATGGAGATTATTCCATTTAAGCCACTTCGGAGTTATTTGATTTTTGATTCTGGTATGGTAGTGTCCAATAAGAATACAAGATCAGTTTCTTTTAAATTGCCTAATCTAAATCATGAGGATGGTGAGATTTTTTCTAGTTCAGATGAATTTTTTGATTCTGGTTTTGAAGACACTTTGGTAGAAGCTCCCAGTGATTATGATCCATGTGTTCTAAATAAGCAAAATCATGACCCATGGTACAAACCAATACTTGTTACCTAGCAAATGGTGGATGCAGTTCATCAGAGTGTCTACAGTCAAGAAGAGTTAATTCCAACAATGTCCACTGCGGAGATTCATCAGACATTAAAAGCAAAAGACATTTTCTCTAAAGATGATTATGTCAAAGAACCTTTTGTTCATGAAAATACAAGAAGTTTTTACTTAGATGGAGAGGAGGACGTTGCACCTATATTAGATCATGATTCTTTTATGGTTACATCCAAAGAATTTCTGAGAATGCTCACAAATGCTGAGAAGAAAAGGAAGCAGAAAGAGGAGGAGCTAGCTGCCTTAACATTGACATTGCATAATGATCCAGTTAGGAAAGATCCACCAAGAATCACTAGGTCCAAATCTAAATCCATGATAGCGTTCAAAATTCCAAAGCAGAACAATATATATGGATTCAGGCACTAAGGGAGCTAATTTTCGGGGATTTGATGGAAATCTTTCAGACATCAAGGGCGTTGATTTTCGGGATTTCATGAACATCATTCAGTCAGTCTTTACCAATTTGAAGGAGGATTTGAAGGAATTTTTTAGCAGAGCTGCCCATAATTTCTTGCCTTTTTTTCTAACATTGGGAAGATTTTATTCAAAGAGATCAACTCCAGCTCAACATGCAGACAACTGTTTGTTGGACTACTGTTAGACAGTAACTATCTCACTGTTCACGTTACCGTTCATCTAGAATTGCAGCTGGACTGGTTTCGTGGAATTCATTTGCTTCAAAGGTCTGCAATTCATCTGGATTATAGCTAGTTGAGTTCCCAGTTTCGTGGAATTCAATTGCTTCAAAGATCTGCAACTCAGTTGGACTGTAGCTAGCTGAGTCCCTCCATCAGTTAGTTTAGAAGGCAACAAGCTTAGGACAAATTTATGGTACTAAGCATGTGTATTTTGCTTTCTTTTATTTATATCACTATTCCATGTAACTAGATTTTATATGAAATCAATAAAACTCCCTCGTGCCGTCGAGGTTCTATTAAAAAAAAATCAACATCAAATTAACATTCAATTTCATATAATAATTTGATGAATTTGAATATAAATTTGAAGAATTGAATGTCAATTTTGATGAAATAGAATGTTAATTAGATGAATTAAATAGTTAAATTTAAATGTTAATTTTATGAATTGAATGCTTCTTAGATGAGATTGAACGTTAATTTTTGAATTGAATATTAAGTGGGTGTTGATTTGATGAATTAAATATTTTTTCTACAAAATTTCATGTTACTTTAGTGTTGATTTGATAAATTAAATGTTAATTTGATGAATTTAAGGCTAACTAGATAATTTTGAATGTTATTTTGTTGAATTAAATGTTACTTATGTGAAATTGAATGTTACTTGTGTTAATTTGATGAGCTAAATATTAATTTGATGAAATTGTTAATTTGAATAGTGGACTAAATTTTTTTGGGCGGGAAGGCAGGAAATGGGGTGAAGTAACATGAGTATTCTCTCAAAAGTTGATTGGTCCAGAATCGTTCTGTTTGTTGATATATTATTGGCTGATCTTCAATTAGATCAAATAATCAAATTGGTTAGATAGGGTCCACCATGACGTCTTAATTTGTTAAACCAAGATCTAACATGATAAACCATGATCGAACTTAATTTGTTAAATGGCTGAATTATACTTTGTACCCAAAAAGATTTATGAATTTTTAATTTGATGAATTAAATGCTAATTATATGATATTAAATATTGATTTGATGAGTTAAATGTTAATTGGATGAATTTAGATAATATGATGTCAATTTGCAGAATTAAATGTTAATTAGATAAAAGTGCATGTTATTTTGATATTGATTTGATACATTGAATCTTTATTGGATATTTTGGATATTAATTTAATAAATTAAGTGTTAATTGGATGAAAATGAATATATATTGTATGAATTGAATGTTGATATAGTGTTGATCGAAGGATGTGAAATAAATTTGATGAATTTAATAAAAAATAATTGAATTTTAATGTCAATTTTGTGCTACTATAAAATAATTGAATACTAATTTGATGAATTGAATGTTAATTAGATGAAATTGAATATTAATTTGATGAATTGAATGTTAATCGAAACAAATTACATGTTAATTTAGTGTTGTTTCAATGAATTGAATTTTAATTTATTGTTAACTTGATAAATGGGATGAGAATTTTCTATTAATTTGATGAACTAAATATTAATTTATTATTAATTTGATAAAAGATGATATTGAATTTACTGTTAACTAGTAAAATTTGAACGTTAATTTTATGAATTGAATGTTCATTAGATGAAATTGAATGTTAATTTTGATGTTAATTTGATGAATTTAATTCTAATTAGATGAATTTGATTGTTAATTTGCTGGATAAAATTTAGTGTTAATTTGGTTATGATTTGATAAACTGAATCTTTATGAGAAGATTTTGGATGTTAAAGGTTCATATGGGATTATTTAAACACAAATTAAATATTATGGGGACAAAATTGATAAACGTATAACTTTTGGGATAAAAAAGTTATTAACCATTTTATAAATTACGATCTGCCATGACTTTTTTTGACCGGTCCAGTAAAACCCAAAAAATTTAATAAATCTATTAAATAGGTAATATGTTAATTAAGTTGTTTTAAGCAATGGTTAAAAAACACAAATAATCAGTTTTAAATAGTAATGCTACACTGACCAAATTTTGGGACCAAATTTAGAGCCCAAATGATATGACAGCTGACTTGGGTTTCTTTTTTTGGTGCCATGTCATTTGGGCCCCAATAAAGACTCCAAATAATATGCTACCATGTCATTTTGGCTCTAAATTTGGTCCAAAAAATTGGTCAGTGTAGTATTACTCAGTTTTTAATTCAAAAATTTTGACATTTTGCCATCTAACAAACTTAAATTCTAAATTTATTCATTAATTCAACCTATTCTTATATACATTCATATAAATCCTAAGAGTATACAATTTTAATCATAATTAGTTTTAATTAGAATCTTCTAAATTGAGAACATCAGTGAACCGATTAATTTCCTATCGCACATATCTTGAGAGTATTGCACTGGAATGGGATGACCTCTCAGGGTAATCCTTACTCTGCCCATACTTAATCCATCCGAGATGATCTAATGGTCAACCTGAAATTGGTTCGGCACATTCATTAAATTCTCTCAAATGCATTAATCGACCACACTTTATACAACCACTGAGTCGATTTACTTGTCTGTGTTTGGCAAATAAACTTTTCCTGCACAAAGGTTTTGCTTGCCTATCAAAACTTTCTAACTTTCTTATAACCTTTGCTTTTGCTATGATCAAAGAGTGTATATCTTTCGAAAAAATTTGTAACATACCCAAACTAAACCAAAATTTTTTTTATCAATTGTTTGAAAATTTTTGAAAAAAATTGACTTTTTTTAGAAAAGACTCATCATCCTGTTATTTAATGTCTGCTGGTCACAAAGACGAATATGGATTGTTCCATCCGCCAATCTAAATTTAACATTATCCTCAATGTATAACATTATGAAGTAAAATTATAAACAATTGCTAATAAGATTTGGAGGTGAGATCAATCCATTGTGCAAAAACCCTAATCTGTAAATAAAAACAGCAAACAGTTAGTACTACTACTTATAATCAAACATTCATAATAACTTCTTAAGGCACATATTCCGGTTCTATTAACTGAATGAAATCCACTTCTTGAACAAATCCATCATGATATGGTTTATGTCTTTGACCATTTACTTTGAAAATATTTCCTATTAATGGATTTTCAATTTTAATTGTCCCATGTTTAAAAAATTGTTTAATAATGTACGAGTATGTTCATCTTGATCTTAACTTTTCCGAAAATAGGCGGAGCCTTGAATTATATAATAATTCTTTTTGAAAGGGTACAAAGGACTTCTGTACAATATTTTTATCATGAAAAATTTTCATTTTGGACTTGGTAATCTTTGCATTTTCATATGCTTCATTTTTCAATTCTTCCAATTCATTAATCTGAAGTTTATGTGATGCACTTCTTTTGTCAATATCTAAATTTATCATTTTGATTGTTCAATATGCTTGATGTTCCAATTCTACAAACAAGTGACATGGTTTACCATAAACTAACCGATAAAGATGTAAAACCCGAAAAAATTTAAAGTTTTTTGAAAAAAGGCAAATTGATCATTTTGCTATTATAATGCGGAATTAAAATACACATTATCTAGAACTCGCATGACACAATGGACTTTGACGTTGAATTTGTATCGCGAAATCTAGTCACCCAGACTAATTTCGTCGAATTCTGCGATAGTCGAATTTTACATGTCGTTCGAGGCAGTTGGGTGGCGGATGACCTTACAAAGGTTCCCAAAATTAAAAATTTTAAAATTTTCTTATAATTGAATAAAATTTCAAATAAAATTAATTTAAACTCAAACTGGGATCAAATAAGTCATTTCAAGGCGAAAACGGACCAAAACAAGTGGGAAACATGTGGCGCGATTCGGGACAAGTCTTAGAAATTATAAATAGGGGTAATTAATTGATATTTCAGCAGAAATATCTGCTGAAAGTTCTGGTCTTCCTCTTGTGGGAGAAAGAGGGAGAGAAAAGAGAGAAATTCAATATTTTTCCTCCGATCTACGAAGTTTCGTCGATCGGAATTCGTCGGATCAAGAGTTAAAGTTCGTTTTCGCGATGAGGGCTACACTATCACACACAAAAAAAGGAATTTCACTAAAGATCCAAAGATGTGATTTTGAAAAATTCAATGTTTTGGGCATGGGAGATGTTTTCAAAGTTCTCCACACTTCAAGTGAGGTAGGGTTCTTCTTACTTTGGTCAATTTCTAACTTAGAATGCCCTTAAGGAAGAGTTAGGCTTATGTGATTGTGTATCCCTTGCCTATTGTTATTGAATGGGTGAAATGGGTAGAATACATTCTATCTTCTCTTTTGGTATGTGGAAGTCACTTGCGCACTTCCTTGAAAAATTGTGTTATGTGGGCATGTCTTGTGTTTACATGGTGCGTTTGTGATTAAGTGTGTTATTGACATAAAAATTGTGATAACATGCTTGGATATTGTGTTGTGAAAATTGTCGATGCATATACATGCTTGTTTTATATTGACACTGTGAAGAATTATGAGAATTATATGATTATGATATACTTTTGCCATGGGATATATGAAATGTGTTGAAATTGTTCATATGACATTAATTACATATTGAACATGGTAATAAACATGCAATGGTACATTTCATTGCATTTGCACAAAACATAGCATTCATGGTCATCGACGTGGGTGTGGGCATGTGTGCATGGTTGTCGTCAACACCACACTTGGTGGAGGACGAGTGGGCTCGATTAAGCTTGGTCGAAGACCTGGCCGAGTCTCACGATTAACATGGTAATTAGGGTTGGGGTAGTAAGAAGGGGTTAGAAGATCCCTTAGGTGCAAGGCTCGGTGATTGGGATACACACTTACTTGGCTTGGTCCATGAAGTGTGTGGGTGTACGCGGAGCCTTTGGTGGAAGTCCATGAATTCGGAGTGGGTTGGAGAACCTTGGTGTAAGACCATGAACATCCACCCCATACAAAAGACCAATCTAGATTGGTTAATGTCATTTGTTGTTCAACATAAACGGCGGATTCGAACATATTGGCACTTGCATGTATTGAGGAGCTGGGAAGGGCTCTGGTTGATATGCATGAGTGAGTCTCACCTCATTTCATACCATGACATGGTGAATCCCAACATTGAATGCATATTCTTGGTTGGAATGTTATGATTTGTGGCATGTTTGGATGTGAACATTTTATGTGCATTTAAGTTGAGAAGTAGCCTCTATAGGGAATACTCTATTGAGCGTTGCTCACCCTATACCGGTATTTTTGCGGGTTGATGGGTTATCAATAGACTTACAAATGACCCCCAAAAATTTGGGGCATCACAAAGGAGATATTCTCAAAATAGTTTTGTATGAAGTTTGGTAGGCCCAAAGCGCATCAGTCAGTCTTAAAGACCAATCTCAACAATCTGGATTGACTGATTTTTTCAAAATATATTTTATCTCCCTATTGGCTAATCCAACTTGTCCACTTATCTAGGTATGATAAGGAATAGATACTTTATGTGAAATCAAATATTTTCTCATTAAATTTTTAAAAGATTTATTGCAAAAATGTGTACCCCCATCACTTATAATGGCTCGAGAAATCCCGAATCTAGACAAAATATTTTCTTTTAAAAATCTAATAATTATGCGGTGATCATCGTTTTGACAAGGAATTGCCTTTACCCATTTGAAAACCTAATCAACGGCAACCAAAATATATATATGTCCAAAAGATAGGGGAAATAATCCTATTAAATCGATGCCCCAACAATCAAAATAGGATTCAAAGACATCATGTTTCTTTTTGAAATATTTTTCATTCTTTGACATTTGTCACAATGTAGACAAAAAACATATACATCTTTAAAAAGAGTGGACCAATAAAATATACACTACAAAATTTTAGCAGCGATTTTCTTTGAAGAAAAATGTCCTCCACTAGCTTCAGAATGACAAAATGAAATGACTTGCCTGATTTCATGATTGGGTACACAACACCTTATTATTTGATCTTTGAAGTATTTAAACGTATAAATATCTTCCCAAAAGAAATTACGTAACCTCTCTTAAGAATTTTTGTTTATCGGTCCAACTATAATAAAAAGGAAAAGTACATGTAGCTAAAACCATAGTACTTCTGTTACTACAAACAATTGCAAATCATGAAAAGTTTATTTGATTGGTATTAACTCTTCTTTTGTATCATAATTCAGCTTTGATAAATGATTAACTACCGCATTTTCAACTCATTTCTTGTCTTTGATGAAAAGATCGAATTTTTGAAGTATTAGTATCAATTGTAGGAGACGTGGTTTAACATCGTTTTTGGTAAGCAGATATTTCAAGGCTGCATGATCAGTAAACACAATAATTGAGGATCCAAGTAAATATGATCAAAATTTATCTAAAGTAAATATTACAACAAGCAATTCTTTTTCTAGAGTAGAATAATTCATCTGCGCATCATTTAGAGTTTTTCTTGCATAATAAATCACGTAGTGTCTTTAATCTTTTTCTTTGACCTAAGACAGCTTCTACTGCATAATCACTATCATCATACATTAATTCAAAAGGTAAAGACCAATAAGAAGGTTGTATAATTGGTGCAGAAATATGCATGCTTTTAAGTTTATCAAATGCTGATTGACATGCATAATTCCAATCAAATAGTACATCCATACATAGAAGATTGCACATAGGTGTAAACTCCCAAATGTTTGTGTTTATATAGTAATTATAATATATGGAATGACGTAAGAATGAATCATATCAATTATAACATTATGAATAAATATTTGGGAGATAAATTGATTGTGAAGTTTAAGTTTTGAAGACGTTTAAACTTGGAAAGGGTGATTAGATAAGTTTTTAAAAATTTGTAGGTCAAAATAATATCTCCATTGAATCCGGAAGGTAAAAAAAAAACATTGGGAGAGTTAATATGAGGTGTATTACAAGTTAAAAAGTATTTCGGAGTTAAAACACACTTTTTGGTGAATTTGGGTAAAAAGGAGTTTGGACACTGTCTAGTATTTAAGTCATAAATTTTTATTATGATCTTCAATTGATCTGAAATTTGGATAGAATATAGTAGACATCTAGGACTATAAAAGTGTATTTCAAGAAAATTTTCCAATTCGATCTTTAAATAGGCCAAAACTGCACTGGAAGATTAAGAAGAAACAGGAAGTCCGTTCGAACGTTAAATGACGTTCGAACGACCTACGTTCGAACGTGAAAGTCCGTTTGAACGACAGTGCGTTCCAGTACTTTTCCTCTGATGGAAAAACAAAAGTACTAGGACCAAAGGACGTTCGAACGTCAATGACGTTCGAACGTCAGTTACGAAATCTGGGTTCTAAATTCGCGATATGTGGACTATCCCTTCCACAATAAATACTTAAGGCCGCCTCCCTTAGACCCATTTCAGCACTTCTAACCCTAGGAAGCCTTAGAGAAGATGAAATAAAGGGAAAAACACAAGATCAAAGGGGAGTTCACATTGTATTGGATCAAAGCTCAAGTTCTTTAAGAACACCAAGGTAGAGGTTTTCTTCCATTATCTTACATTGAGGCTAGAGTTTATATATATGTATTCTTTCTACTCTAAATCTTATTTATTGTTAGTAAATCCTTGATTCTTGATGTTCTTGCAAACCTTCTCATGTCTTGAGTGAAGTATTAGTTGTAAATCACAAAAAAAAAACCCTTGTTATGATGTCAAAACCTAGTTTGTTGGAGAAAAATGGATTCTTCTTCTTAATAGTCACTTGTTCTTGACGTCTAAATTTGATATTCATTTGTTATTGATTCTAGCCCTTATGATTCATTCGTTCTTGACATCTAAATTTGATATTCATTTGTGATTGATTCTAACCCTCGTGATGCATTGTTCATGGTATCTAAATTTGATATTCATTTGTTATTTGATTCAGGCTCTTTTGATTCATTTATTCTTGATATTCAATACTTGATATTCATTGGTTCTTGATTTCAAGACTTGACATTCAATTGCTCTTGATTTCAGTACTTGATATTCTTTAGTTCTTGATTCAAAAGCTTGATCATTCACTTGTTCTTGATTTCAAAACTTTAGTGATTTACATTGAACAATAAAATGATGTTATTGTGATCTCATGTATTTTTCTTAGTTGGTGGTGAAATTGTGGCAGGATATATTTTGAAAATTTTGGATAGATGCTTGTAAATTGAGATGAATGTTGGAATTGTATGCTTGGTAGGGTTGTTTGCGATGCACATGAGTGAGAGGTTCCTTGTAAGGATGCTCGCCCCTTCTCAAGAGGTTTCTGATAAGGATGCTTGAGAAACAATGTAGTGATTGGTGAGAGGTTCCATGTAACGATGCTCATCCATTCTCAAGTGGTTCTTGGTAAGGATGCTTGACAATCAAAGGGACCAAAAAGGGGGTGGAGGTTACCACAAAGTGTGCCACCTACCGAAAAAATTATTGAGAATTTTTTATGGCCATTAATGATTATTATTTGTATGTGGTGCTCGTTTATTCATTTAAGTAATGTTTTTAAATAAACTTGAGGTCTTTTTCTTAAATGTCACTGTTTTATTTCAAATTATGTATCTATGTTATGTTAAAAATGAGACCGACCATTTTAAATGGTTTTCTAAACCTTGTATGGGTTTGGGAGAATTTTTCTATAGAGCTTTGTGCTCACCCCCTACCGCTAACATTTTTCAGATTACCTGCTTGAGGAGGACGTAAGGGTTGAGGAGCTCGTTACTTGGGAGACTCCACTTGACGGGAGTGTGGATATCGAGGTGGACGCATAGAGTGACCTTCTTTTTTTTTGTACTAGACTAGGACATTCTTTTGTAATCTTTTAGAACATTGTGTAGTCTAGCTTCTTTTATTTATCTCGCTACGCTTTTTTAATTAATTTTTGAGATGTAATAACCATTACTTGAGCTTATTCTGTTGGATAATATTGTAAATATTCGTGAATGACAAATAAAGTCTTGTTTCTTATGGAATTATATTAGTGCTCTCAGAATATGAATAATTTTTGAATGTAATGCCGTCCAGGGTGTGTTTTGGGGCGTTACAATAGGTCTGGAAATGAAACTAAAATTTTTAATGAATCTCCTATAGAATCCTGCATGACCTAAAAAGGATCAAACATCGTTTTCAATCTTAGGTAGAGGGAGAAAGGTTATTAAATTAATCTTTGATTTATCAACTTCAATTATCTTTATTGAAACTACATGTCCTAGAACATTGAATTGTGTGACCATGAAATGACATTTTTTCCAATTCAAAATAAAAGTTGTTTCCACACACTGAGTAAGGACTTTTTCAAGATTTTCTAAACACAATTCAAATGAATTACCATATATAGAAAAATCATTCATAAAAATTTCCAAAAATCGCTCCACTATATCACTAAAAATGCTTAGGATACAACATTGAAAAGTAACTGGAGCATTACAAAATCTAAATGACATTCTTTTATAAGCACGTAAATGTAATTTTCTTTTGGTCATCTACTGCTATTTCAAATTGAATATAGCCGGAATATCCATCCAAAAAATAATAATATGCATGCCCGACTATTCTTTCCAAAACTTGGCCTAAGAATTGTAGGGGAAAATGAATTTTTCTGGTAAGAGAATTCAATTTCTAATAGTCAACACACATACGCCAACCAGTGACTGTATGCATAGGGAGAAATTCATTTTCTTGGTTTCTCACTACCGTAACACCATACATTTTAGGTACTACCTGTTCAGGGCTGACCCATTTACTATCAGATATAAGATATATAATATCAGCGTCTAATAGTTTATGCACTTCAGCCCGAACTATTTCTTTCAAGTGGAGGTTTAATCTTCTTTGTGGTTGTCGGGGGTGGTTTGGAGCCTTCTTCCAAGTATATACAATAAGTACAAAGAAGATGACTTATTCCCTTTATATCAGCTATCGTCCAACTGATTGCACTTTGAAGATTTTTTATAACTCCTATCAATTGGTTTTCTTGGACTTTTGACAATTTTGAAGATATTATCACTGGATGAGTTTCATCCTCCCCTAAGAAGACTATTTCAAGTCTGCTAGAAGAGGTTTTAACTCTGTGTTGGGGACTACAACACTAGACTCAACAGACTTAGTTCTAGAAGGCAATAACTCTTCAAATTTTGGAATTCATGTTTCAATATCAGACATATCTACAAACTTAACATTATCTACATATTCTAATATTGTATGTGCCTCTTTCTTTGTACAGGCACTTTCAAACTAATTTTGAGTTAATGACTCAGTGCAATTTACTTCATGCAATTCTTCGTCTTCTCTGGGTTTTTTTAGCAATTTCAAACACATTCAATTTTAATGTAATATTTCCAAATGAAAGCTTCATAATTTCGTTCCTGTAATTGATTAATGCATCTGATATAGCTAGGAAAGGTAGCCCTAAGATGATAGGAATTTATGTAGAGACATGCAAGACTGGCTGTGTATCTAAGACAATAAAATTCACGAAAAAATAAAACTTATCAACTTGAACAAGTACATCCTCAACAAATTCCCTTGGAAATTTTATGGAACGGTCCACCAACTGCAATGTGACATTAGTGGGTTTTAATTCACCCAATCCTAGCTACTCATAGATAGAATATGGAAGTAAATTAATACTGGCTCCAAGATCAAGCAAGACTTGCTCAATCTCGAAGTTCCCCATTATGCATGAAACTGTAGGACTCCCAGGATCTTGGTACATCAGAGAGGCGTTGTGCTGAATGATAACACCAGCCTGTTCAGTCAAAAATATTTTTTTCTGCACATTGATCCTTCTCTTTATTGTGAAAAGGTCTTTCAAAAACTTAATATAAGGTGGGACTTTCTTGATTTCATCCAATAGGGGGATGCTCATCTTTACTTGCTTAAACAACTCAATAATTTCAGTATGATTGTTCAATGATTGAGTTTTTATGACTCTTTGAGGAAAATGTTAAGGGATAGGACTTGTTTTTTTTTTTTTTTTTGTCATTTGGCAATTCTATTTCCTTTTCAATCTGAGGTTTAGGCTTAAATGGTTCATTTATAGGGATTGACTTAGTTATGGGCTCTAGGGTTTTGGCTTTAATGGTCTTATCAATTACCATTCCACTTCTCAGTACGGTAATTGATTGCATTTGGCTTGGAGAAGGTTCAAAGGACACGACATTAACCTGGTTTTAACCTTGCACAAAATTTCTCTTTTTTGTTGTGCTCAAAGATTGGGTCAACTTGGCTAGATGACTCTTGATATCCTTAATATTCTTTGAAGTGTGAGACTTGAAATCAATGAATGCATAATTGAATTGAGTATTAAAACTCAATTGACTTTGAATGAACTAATTCATGGTATCTTCTAAACTTCTCTTATGTGGGGTTGATAAGCTTGATATGACTGCTGAGTTTGGGGTGGTGGTGAAGGTGGACTTGACGGCTGACTCATTGGCTATGTGTTTTTTAACTGAAATTTGGGTGATTCTACCACCTTGGATTATAGGTTTCAGAGTAAGGATTTGAATAAGACTTGTTAAAATTTGAAATTACATTGATTTGTTCCATCAACACCTCTTTGAATGTTAGAATGGTGGGACACTTTCCCGTGGGATGTCTTAACAAAGCATAGATTACACACAACTAATGAGCGGGTGACTCAATAGAAACTTTGAAAAATTCGGGTAAATTTGAACTTTTTATGAAAAATGGCAAAATGGTAATTTACTTTTACAGTACAGGTCAAAAACCCAAAATTTTCTATTACTCTAATGACAAAATGGACTTCATCGTTAGATTTGTCTCGGGAAATCTGGCTACCCTATCAATTATCATCGAATTTTGAGATAGTCAGATTTTTTACATTTTACGAGGTGATAGGGTGTCAGGTGATTCGCACAAAAACTTTTTAATATTTTTATGTGTTAATCTTATTTTAATTGCTTTTGGAGATTAAATGAGGGGAGTTGTGTTAATTGAATTCTTAACAACGATATTTGGTGTTTGCAGTAAAACAGTGCTAAATGAGGTTTCTTAAGGCCTTCCTAAACCTTTTGAGATGAATGGGGATAAAACGATAGCTTGGGGATAGCTCAAAAGAGGAGGAAATCAGAAAATCAGAAAAACAGCCAAACCATACCGGTATGCTAAGGCTACTAGAGTAAATTGTACTGGTACTTGTATCGGTACGCTTACCTTATTGGAGTTACGGTATGCTGAGGCTACTAGAGTAAACCATACCGGTGTACTGGTATGCTTTGCCTAACATGCCCAAATTTTGCAGAAGCTGCTCTGCTTCCTTGAGGGTCCCACCAACATTTCTCCCATACTTCTTTAACACGCCCACAATACTATTCATCCCTTTCACACCTTCCTTTGGACTTTGGAGCCATGGTGATTAATGAGGAGAAAGATAGAGAGGTGGAGCTGGGTGTGCAGACAGATCTGCACTTCCCCTGTCCTGGCCATTCCTTCTGCACCCCCAGAGATGGAGGTCACTTCTAGAGTCTAGGGCCCCTCTCCAAGTACGTTTTTTGGCAAGCAAAGCCTTCAGTGTTCAACATTCCAGTCATTATAGAAGATATAGAGAGAGAAAGTCTGGGAGAAGATGATAAATAGTGTTCTAGTGAGAGAAAATTAAGATTTTTGCATTTCTTTCAATACATTGTCTTGTAATCCCTTGTATGAATCTTTAGAACTTCATTTAATGTCATTAATTCTGGTTCCTTGATGTTCATTGCTAGTTTAATGCTCTATTTAAGCTTCTACTATTAATGCATCAAAGTTTTTTATTTTTTTAGCTGTAAAATGGGTTTTAAATGCATTCTCTTCTAGCTTATGTCTTCTTGTAAATAGTTACTCGAGAACTTCATCCATTTGGAATGCATTCTCATTACATAGTTAATTTTATTTCAAGCATGAGTAGCTAAATCTTCTAGTTGGCAAAGCCAAGGGGAACCTCCATTTGGGTATTCCATTTCAACTCATTCTCCTTCCTCCTTTCAGAGGTCAATGGTTCGGTTTGATTGAGTCGAGGGTGGATAAGTCGGTGAGTCTTTGATATTCTGTAGGTCTAGTCACGGTTTATGCTTAGATACTCACCCATCTTATCCCTAGCTTCCCACGAATCAATCGTTCATTCATGCTCTAATGGAGGAGGGATTCGAGTTGAGA
>CM042198.1:3897549-3920584 GCA_023539305.1 Ilex asprella
TACCAGAACTGTCTGCTGAGTCTTCTCTAAATCTCTACATCTCAAGCTCTACTGCCTCGAGGGTCCCACCAACAGATCTCCTATGCTTCCCTGACACGCCCACAACACTATTTATCTCTTTCACACCTCTCTTTGGACTTTGGATCGATGGTGATTAAAGAGGAGAGAGAAGAGAAGAGGAGCTGGGTCTGCAGACAAGCTCTGCACTCCCCCTATCCAGACCATTCCTCCTACACATCTATAAATGGAGAACACTTATGAAAGCTAAGCCATCACACCAAGCAAGTTTTTTTGGCCAAAGGAGGCTCCATCAATCACACACACACATTATCGGATATATAGAAGGATAGAGTTTGCTAGAAGATGATGAATAGTGTCTAGTGAGAAAATTTGAGATTTTTACATTTATTTCAATACATTTGTCTTGTAATCTCTAGGATGAATCTTTAGAACTTCATTTAATGTCATTAATGCTAGTTCCTTGATGTTCATTGCTAGTTTAATGCTCTTTTAAAGCTGTTACCATTAATGCACCAAAGTTCTTCATTTTCATAGATACCAAATGGGTATTCATTTTTTCACTTTGAGCTTATGAATTCTTATATTTAATTACACTAGTACTTTATATTTTTGTAATGCACTCTCATTACATTGTCTATTTCATTTTAAGCACGAGTAGCTAAATCTTTTAGTCGGCAAAACCAATAGAAACCTCCACTTGGGCTTATCATTTCAACTCATTCTCCTTTCTACTTTTAGAGTTCAATGGCTTGGTTTGACTGGGTTGAAGGTGGATAAGTTGGTGAGTCTTTGATATTCCTTAGGCATAGTCACAGTTTATGCTTAGATACTCACCAATCTTATCCCTAGCTTCCTATGAATCAATCGTTCATTCATACTCTAAAGGAGGAGGGATTGGAGTTGAGATGACATTCCTATTGGAGTGATCTCTTGGATTTGCCAACATTTGTTTCACATTTTATTTTTATCAAAAATACACTTCACCAAACAACTTTCAAACCAGAAATATTTTACACTTTATTTTACTCAAAATCACTTTCCCATCGGTTTACTTCCTTCCCCATGGAAATAACCTTGGAATATCACCAAGTAAAATATGACTGCAAAAAATCTCCTTGCGATTGGGGGGCACTTTGTTCATTGAACATCATATTTATACTATCTCATTTTCCTTTCTCCTTGCCTTTTTTTTGACACTATCCCAAGGGAGAGTGACACTCCCCTTCAAACCATACACTTCACATGCTAAGGGATAGTATTTAGGGGTTAGGAAACAACAAGGTTTTACCTCAATTAACTATCGATAATTGAATTGGGTTATTATCAAGAATAGGTGCCCTTTGTTGGGGATTGATGATTTGTTTGACCAGTTAAAAGGGGCACGAGTCTAATCTAAGATAGATCTATGCATGGTATACAATCTATTGAGGATTACAGAGGCAAATATCCCTCAGATGACTTTTTGGATGCGGTATGGGCATTTCAATTTTACGGTTATGCCTTTTGGATCGACGAATGCCCCAACGACATTCATAGATCTCATGCACAGGGTGTTCCAACCCTATTTAGATTAGTTCATCATGGTCTATGTTGATGATATTTTGATCTACTCCAAGTCTGAGGAGGAGCACGAGAGTCACTTGAGGGGTGTTCTCCAGACCTTGAGGGACCATCAGTTGTACACCAAGTTCAGCAAGTGTGAATTTTGGTTGACGAAAGTGAAAATATTGGGACACGTGGTGTTGGCTTCGGGTGTATTCATGGACCTGGAGAAGGTTGAGGTAGTCATGAGTTGGGAAAGGCTGAAGTCAGTCTTCCAAATACGCAGTTTCTTGGGATTAGTGGGGTAATACATGAGGTTCATTGAGTACTTCTCCCAATTAGCTGCACCTATGACTAAGTTGACTCGGAAGGAGGTTAGGTTTAAGTGGGATGGCTCGTGTGAGAAATCATTCCAAGAGTTAAAGAAGAGGCTTACTTCAGCTCCTATTCTAGTAGTTCTAGAGAGGGGACAGAGGTACACGGTGTTTGTGAAGTCTCTAAGGACGGACTCAGGTGTGTGCTAATGCAGTCTTGGAGGGTGGTAGCTTATGATTCTCAATAGTTAAAGAGCCACAAGCAGAATTACCCCACACACGACATGGATTTGGCGGCCATTGTCTTTGCCTTGAAGGCTTGGTGCCACTATTTTTATGGTGAGCAGTTTGAGGTGTTTTTAGACCACAAGATTCGGAAGTAAATCTTTACACAGCGCGACCTCAATATAAGGCAACGTAGGTGGATGTAGTATTTAGAGGACTACGACTTCACTTTGCACTACCATCTTGGTAAGGCAAACGTGGTGGATGACGCACTCAACTAGTAGTTATGGGGAGCTTTTACGAGTGTGGCTTCTCGGGAGTGGCAAATACTCGAGACTTTGGGATAGTTCGGGCTAGACTATAGGGGTCAAGCTCATGGCACTTTGAGGAGTTTTATGGCTACGCCTTTCCTACTAAGCAAAGTGATTGAATCTAAGGGGCAGGACACAGAGATATTGTCCATCAGGGATTAGGTACAGTCGGGTATAGGTGACAAGGGTTGGGCCATTCACTCGGATGGTAGTCTTCGGTATAGGGGAAGGGTTATGGTTCCCCAATCTACGAATTTGAGAGAGTAGATCCTTTGGAGTTCCATTGCTTCTGTTTTACTGTACACCCAGGTGGCACAAATATGTACTGGTGTGCTATTGCAGGGAACCAAAAATAAAACCTATACTCCTAAAAATAATATAGTAGTGCGAGTAAGGATCATTCATATAGAGAGTATCTAGTCTAGTTTTATGCCTCGTGAACAAGGATGAATGGGGGGTTTGAGGTTAATGGAGACAATTTTAAGAAAAGCAACTAAAGAACAATTCAAATTAAAGTATCAAAATTAATCAAGAGAACAAACCTCGGTCCAAGTCAACATCCACTGTCGGAATTTTACAACTAGTCATCGATGCAAATATATATCAATTTCACTATCTGAACATTCACCGTTGGAATTATTTTCCTATCTCGTCTTTGTCATAGGTAATTAGAAAAAAAGTGATCTAATTAACCTTAACTACTGAACAACCCATGACAAGTACTAAAGGTTTAATCTAGCAGCAGCTTTAAGAATTAGAGAGATCGAAGAAACTAAACAACAAAAGCACAAGCAGTTGCATTTAATTTAGTAAAATGTTCTTTCTAAGTTCTAATAATCTCTGACGCAGTAAATCATTAAATTTTAGTTGCTTCACAAATTAAAGGGATCAAACAATTACGAATTTGATATCTAACCAAGCAGTAGATTGCAATGAATAATAAACTAGTAGGCCTCCTAGTAATTAAACGATACAATCATGAAAATAGGTATAACAGAACATTCAATACTCAAATCATAAATTGAACAATAAAAAAAAATTAGATCTCATAGTTTTATTGATTCCAAGGCTTCCGTTTCCTTCGACCAAGTATTAAAGTTTAGCCATGCAGGGTCATCATGAAAACTAGAAGAAAGAGTTAGAGAAGAAGGGAGTATATCAGCCTCTCTATTCTCTCCTTAAATAAATATTGAAAACATATGACACTCCCAAAACGTGTACAACTCAAATCCCTACATTAAAGGTATTCCTTATCAAAACAGATTGACAGAAATCGTGATGGAACTTGTGTTCTATTTTTCTATCAGATAACGACCGAATATTAGATTGGGCTCTTCATGAAAGTTGTAGCCCTGAATGTGTAGATAAATTTAGGCTTTTGAATCACCTGATTTGGATTTCTTAAACATAAGTTATGACCCACTGAAGTTTACTGGTTCAAAATGGAGTTCTACTCCAATCAGGATTCTGATCAGCTTTCTAGGCTTGACTTTGAAACAATGTTTGGAGGTCCAAACGAACTCGGATTTTTACAAACCATACCTTTCTGAAAATATTAAGACGTACTCTAAAAACTTCATGCAGAATACTTTCTCATTCCGAAACTCTAACCCCATCCAAACCTCAATTGAAGCTTCATAGGTCGAACTTCCTAAAAGATGAAAATTGCACAATAATAGTCCATATCTATATTACTTTCCCTTCAATGCTTCCCTTGATGCAGTCAATATCTCTCAAAACCCAAAATATCAAAGTTGTAGAGATTTTTATTAGCATTCCAAAGCATCTTGAATCATCTCAATCGGAGCTTGGATGAAAGAATTATGCCCAGATAACGAAGCGATGTCGAAATTGCCCAATTAGCTTCGTTTTGCATTTAACGTCTCTATTTGTATCCTAAATCAAAATATAATAATAATGAGTACATTTAGGCTCCAAATAAGTAAAAAAGACTAAATATTAAAAAGATAAAAATATGACATTTTGCATTCTCATCATGTACCATGATATTCACCTCCAGTACTATTAGAGTGGGATGAAAAGGCACGTCGAAAACTTTGTTAGTCGATGCCTCACATGTTAGCAGGTTAAGGCTGAGCATCAGAGACCAGCAAGGTTGCTCCAGCCTTTGGAGGTGGCTAAGTCGAAGTGGGAGCACGTCACGATAGATTTTGTGACCCATTTTCCATAACGCTGTGTGGGTGATAGTGGATTAGCTTACGAGGTCAACACACTTTTTGACAGTGCGGATGTGTTGCACACTGAGGAGTTCTGCTGATATTGTATACAACAGATAGTCCAGTTGCATGGAGTGCTTATATCTATAGTATCAGATCGGGATCCCAGGTTCATGACCTGGTTTTGGGAGAGTTTCCAGCGAACCATGGGGACATAGTTGATGATGAGCACCATTTTTCATCCCAGATGGATGGTCAGCCAAAGAGGACCATCCAAAATTTAGAGGACATGCTTTGGGCATGCTTTCTAGATCTCAAGGGTAGCTGGGAAGAAGACTTAACCTTAGTGCAGTTTGCCTACAGTAAAAGTTATCAGGCGAGCATACAGATGGTACCCTATGAGGCTCTTTATGGGAGTCCTTGCTGTTCTCCAGTTTGTTGGATAGAGGTTGGAGAGAGATCTTCTATGGGTTTGAATTTGGTTAGAGACATCTAGGAGAAGGTGGACTTGATACAGAAACGTCTTCATGCTGCTCAAAGTTGGAAAAAAAGGTATGTCAACAAAAGGCAACGACCTCTAGAGTTTGGGGTCGGAGACCATGTCTTATTGAAGGTATTACCAAAGAGGGGAGTGGTCAGATTCGAGAAATAGGGGAAGCTGTCGTCGAGGTGTATCGAGCCCTTCGAGGTACTTGGCAGGATTGGTATAGTTGCTTATCGATTGGCGTTATCGCCAAAATTATCGGGTGTTCACGCGGTGTTTCATATCTCTATGCTTCGAAAGTACACTACAGATCTGACACATGTGGTAGATTTTTGTGAGCTGATTGTTGATACGGATGAGACATTCGAGGAGGTACCAGTGCGTATCATGGATAACTAAGCGCAGATTTTGCCAGGCAAGATTGTGAGGCTGGTGAAGGACTTGTAGCAGCACTGAGGTGTAGATAAAGCAACATGGGAGCGTGAGGACACTATATGTACCAGTTATCCATTCTTGTTCGAGGATGGAGGTACATTCGTATAGTCATTTAGTATCATATGATTGTTGCATATGCATGTGGTTGAATGTGCATATCTGTATGAATTTCGGAGATGATTTTTTTTTTAAGGGGAGAAGAATGTAAAGCTTAGATAAATTTGAACTTTTTATGAGAAAGGGAAAAACGGTAATTTTTCGCTACATTAGAGTCAAAATCAAGAATTTTTCTAGAACTCGGAGGGTGAAATAGAACTCACCATTGGATTCATCTTGCAAAAACTAGCTACCCGTCAATTTTTGTCAAATTTCGAGACAGTCAATTTTTTTGCGTTTTACGAGATGACTAGGTATCGAGCAGCCTCATAAACAAACCTAAAAATAAAATTTTGAAAAGGGGATGATAATTTAAATTTAGTTCATATAAAAATATTTTAAACTTGAACTGAGATGAAATTTGTGTTAAAATCGGACCCTAAAAGGAGAACGTGTGGCGTAATGAGGATCAAGTATTGGGAGAGTATAAAAGGGAAAGAAAATCATATTTTCTTCCCCAATTCTCAGCCTTATACCCGTTAGAAAAGAGAGAGGAAGAAGAGAGAGAAAGAACAAGGTTACAAGCTTTCTCTCTACGATCTATACCTCCACGTTGCTTGAATCAACACAAGTCAAGAACAAAAGTTGTTCTCCTTGTCGAGGGCTAAAAAACCATACAAAGGAGCATGGATTTGGGTGAAGTTCCAAAGACAAGGCTTGGAGGAATGAAGGTTTTAGGCGTGATTTGGGATTCTTGAAGCTTCCTACCATATTTTTACGCTTCAAGAGGTATGACTTTCTCCCTAATTAGGTTTTTTTTTTCAACCTAGGTTAATTATATGGAATGGATAGGTGTTAGAGATGTACAACACTTACCTATTGTTGTTAATTTGATGAAATGGGTATTAGAATTGGGTGAAATCAATTCTAGCTTGAATTAGTAAATAGAAATTGCTAGCTTGTAATTTCTTGAAAGATTGTGTTATATAGGCATGCTATGTGTTTATATTATTCCTTAGAGAATTAAGTGTGTTAATTGCATGAGATTATGTGATAGCATGCTTGGTAATTGTTGTAGACTAAAATGTTGATATATGCTTGATGATGTATTGACATTGTGACGAAGTATGGTGATTATATGCTTTTGATATAATTGACCATGACATATGTTGAAATGGTTCATTTGACATTCATAACCTAATGAACATGACTATAGTGTTTCAATTGTGCATTACATTGCATATGCATGGAGGCATCATATTAATGGAAATAAGGCATGAGTGTGGGTTTGTGTGCATGGTTGTCATCAAACACCACACTTGGTGAATGATGGGTGGGCTTGGAAAAGTTGGATCGAAGATTTGGCTGAGTCACAATGTTTGCATTGAAAATAAGGTCAAGTTTAGCAATAAAGGCAAGATTATCCCTGGGGTGTAAGACCTGGTTACTTTGGATACGTACTCCTTTGGTATCAAGTCCATAAAGTGTGTCGGCGTATGCGAGGCTGTTGGTGGAAGTCCATAAATACCGTGTCGGTTGGGTGATCGTTGGTGGAAGTGAATGAATACTCACCCCAAAAAAGACCTGAGAATTTAATGGTCATTGGATGTGTAACATCAATGGCGGGGGCTTGGAATGCCCGTAGTAACACGCATGACATTTGCATGTGTTGAGGGAGCCGGTGAAGGCTCGGATTGATGAGCATGAGTGAGTCTCACATCATTTCATGGCATGGAATGGTGATTCCTATCATTGAATTGTTTGTTCTTGATTGTACTGTTTGTATTTTTTTGTATTGTGCTTGTGAATATTTTATATGCATCTAGGTTGGGAAATAGCTTCTTTAGGAGATATCCCATTGAGCGTGGCTCACCCTTTATGGGATAATATTTCATGTGCGGGGTTTACACCAGTGGACGACTCTCATTTGGGCACTCAAGGATGAAGAAAAACTGAGATGTGGCTTTATTTTGAGTTTTTATATAATCATTATGAAAACTTAGTTTTGACTTGTAATTATATGAAAATGATTGAAATCGAACTTGTACAAAATATGTTTTATATGAAAACTTCACTATACATATGTTGGGTTGATATGGGGTGGATTGGAATGTATGAAAACGGATGAAATGGGCAATTCTAGGCACACCTACCAATAAGAAGTTGAGCTCTCCAATTGGTCGATGGGGACTAGTAGGAAAATTCTACCGGTAGGTTTATCCAGTCGAATTCTTCTAGTAGGGTTCTCCTACTGGTAGAATGTCATTATTCCTATCGGTAGAAGAATTCCAGTAGGCTTTTTCAACCGGTAAAATAGGGACTTCTTCTATCAGTAGATTTTCTTAAAAATTCAAAATTTTGAAATGTTTTATTAAGCTCTTGGACAATGATTTCTCTCGCTCAAAGAAGTTATATTGGACATTAATGACCACGAACTAATGTATAAAGGATCACAGATGTGTGGGTCGTGATCCAGGTTAAGGGGATTGTATTGACGTGATTTCGAGTTATATGACATTTAGGGGTACTTCCACGAGTTGATGGGTGATCAACGGTTGAAGAAGGACTCCCAATTTTAGGGGCGTCAAAAACTTCATTGAATTTTTTCATCTCTGAAGCATCAAGCTTTTGAGACAAAGTAGCCATTTTGGTCCTTAAGTCATCATCCTCTTTTAACATGCATTTTCCTTCTTAGAGTGAAGATGACTTTGGTTCAACAATATTTGGCAAGGCTAAGTCCCACATTTGAGAACTCTCAGAAATGGTATCAAAAAACTCAAATGCCTCATCGGGATTCTTACTCATGAATTCTCTTTGGGCCATCATTTCAACAAATTCATTGCGGATGGGAGGACATCATAAAATAAACCAACTAAGGTCCAACTCTCAGATGTATGATATGAGCATGCTTGGAGAAGATCATTAAATCTCTCCTAACATTGGTAAAAGTTTCTCCTTTCTTCGAAAAATTCATGATTTGACGACTCAATGCATTAGTTAGATGTACATGATTTTTTTTTTTGAAAAATTCAATTCACAAAACTTGCCCACTAAAAATTAATTGAGCTTTCAAAGAGTTTAATCACTGTTTAGCTTTATCCTTCAAAGAGAAAGGAAAAAGTTTCGATTGGGCCATTTCAGAATTGTCTTGCAATGCACCACATACTTCCTCAAATTCTTTCATATAAAAATAAGGGTTTTCAGACTCAAGGCCATGAAATTGTAGTAAAAGTTGTATTGTCCCTGCTTTGACATTAAAATTTGGAGCATTTGTGGTAAAATAAAAACATGAAGGGGCAATAGTACGTGTGGGATGCAAATATTCTTTTAAATGTTAGACATTCTAAACTACCTCTTGTTCTCTTAGATTATTATTAGCCATGCTTAACTCAAAAGAGTCTGAAGATGCTTGTGATGATAAAGATAATGAAGAAGAAGGACTAGATTGATTTACAGACCCTACTGATGTCTTATTAGACATAAAAAATTAAAATAAAATCAACAGTATATACACGTATGATAAAAACTAGACAACTTTCCTGTCCGTTTTTTAAATCATAGTAACTTCTTGGCAATGACGCCAAAAATCTTGATTGACTTGATTTAAATCATGCACCCAAGTATAAATGGTCAAATTATAATATTCTCAGTCTAAGTTTGAGATCAAATCTACAGGGAGCTAACTGTTGGTATTCATAATAGAAAAATGTAAGATTGTTGTGTGTAATGAAATAGCTTGTTGTGTGAGCTTAGAATTATCAAATAAAAAGTTAACTAAAAATTTGAATAACAATGTGAAAATTTACTCTTTAGTTTGGGGGTCCAACAAGCATTATACTGCTTATTTATGAAAATGCCATCTTACAACAATTAGCTTTCATTTTACTGGAAAGCTAACCTGTAGATTTGATGTATAATAGAACTATATCATAGCAATCAGTTAGTTTAGTCGGAAGATCTATGTACCATGTAACAACTAAATAATCCTAGTAAACTCGAAGATGAACCATTCAAAAGGTTTACTCTAGCTATTCGATCGGCAAGTTGATGATTCAATGAAGATGGATTTTTTGTTTATGCATTGAATCAAAAGCATTGATTATGGCAAGATTAACTAGTCTATAACCAATCTCCTGATTGTTACATAAAGCCCAACTGTATGCATCATTTAATCATGCATCAAAAAAGTTAATAACATATTCACACAATGGTACATAGCAATAGAATTTGGCAATAATAATAATCATGCATCACTTAAGGGAGGTATAAACATGAAAGTATAAATAAAACATCGACATTTTCATAACTTAAACAATGTTACACACAAATTCACCCTTCACCAAAGAGTATAAATGAACCATTCACGCTTCATTACTGTAGATAAAAAAGAAGATTGAAATAATTCCTTTACAACCAAAAACAAAATACAAGTCTTTCCTCGAGGAATAGCTGAAACATTGCCACTCTTATTACCAACTAGGGTTCAACAGTGGGAGAGGTTCAACCCTCCAATTAGAAAGGATAAATAGAAATGTAGAAGTGAAAAAATTTCTGCTTAGGAAGTGATTAGGTCAGAGCTTTGCTCTTGCTGGCTGTAAAACTCTTTGAAGTCTCTATTTCCTTCCTTCCTTTCTCTCCTTCCCTGAGTTGGATTGAACTCTAGCTTATCTCCCCTGGAAAACAGACTAAATAGAGCAATTTATAGGCACTAGGGTGTGCTTCAAGGGCGTTAGACACCCAAGCTGACCAATCAAGGTCATCTGTCACTCAAATTGACCAATGGGAGGAAGAAGAAGGCAAAGATGGTTTAGCCACCGTCCGAACGCCACCACCACCATCCAGACGGTGCTAAACCTCTCATTTTCCATGCTTAGCATCCGCCTTCGTTGACCTGTGAATTACACTCGCCTCATTTTCTTTATTCAACCTCAGCACTTTGATTCTCTTAAACTTTTGAATTTATCCTTGATACCCTAAAAAATTTACAAACTACACATTCGCCCAAATACTTTATAAATTAATCACTTTAACCTAATTTATACAGATAATTAACCCTAAACCCTAATTAATTTATGTACTTTTTAGGCTTAACATTGCCTCAAAGAAGGGACTGGGATGTGTCATGATGCAGTTCGGAAGGGTAGTTGCTTGTGGTTCTCGTCAGCTTAAGAACCATGAGAAGAACTATCTGACGCACGACATGGAGTTGGCGGCTATTGTCTTTGCTTCGAAGGCATTATGCCACTATCTTTATAGAGAGTAGTTTGAAGTGTATTTGGACCACAAAAGTTTGAAGAACATTTTCACTCAACTATATTTCAACATGAGAGAGCTGATGGATGGAATACTTAGAGGACTATGACTTTAATTTGCACTACCATCCCAGTAAGGCAAACGTGGTGGCCGATGCTATCAGTCGGAAGTCATGAGGGTGTTTAGCTAGTGTAACTTCCTATGAGTGGAAGATGCTTGAAACTATAAAACAGTTTGGATTGAACTTTTAGAATCAGGCTCAAGGTATTATGGGCAGTTTGGTTGCTACTTTGTCTCTACTCAACATAGTAATTGAGGCTTAGGGTTAGGATCTTGAGGCTTTGTTCATCAGGGATAAAGTTCAACCTAGTTTGGGTGATGAGGGTTGGGCTATCAATTCCGATGGTAGTCTCCGATATAGGGGTAGAGTTCTTATTCACCATTCTATTGATTTGAGGGAGGAGACACTCATGGAGCTCCATTGCTGTCATTTTGTGGTGCATCACGGTGACACACAGATGTAACACAATCTTTGCTTCTAGGACTACTGGAGTGGGATGAAAAAGCACATTGGAGATTTTGTAAGTAGGTGTTTGACTTGGCAGCAAGTCAAGGCTGAGCACTAGAGACCAGTAGGGTTACTCCAGCCACGAGACGTAGCCGGGTGGAAATGGGATCATATCACCATGTATTTTGTTACTCATTTGTCACGATCTACATAGGGACATGATACATTTTGGGTTATAGTGGATCGACTTACCAACAACTCATTTATTAGTTGTACGGATGGCCTTCACACTGTAAGAAATATGTAGGCTATACATTTAGGAGATTGTCTTGTTGCACAAGGTACCCGTTTCCATTGTGTTGGATTTGGATCCACAATTCACAACATAGTTTTAGGAGAGTTTCTAAGGTGCAATGGTAACGCAGTTCATGTTGGTCACATCTTTTCATCTATAGACTGACGACTACTCAGAGAGGACAATACAAATCTTGGAGGATATGCTTTAGGCATGTGTCCATGACATCGAGGGCAGCTAGAAAGATCACTTACCTTTAGTGAAATTTACCTACAACAATAGTTATCGGACAAGTATTCAGATAATGCCTTACGAGGCCTTGTACAGGAGATCGTGTCATTCTTTGATTTGTTGGACAGAGGTTTGGGAGGGGCCTTCCACAGGTCTGTGCATGATTAGAGACAACTACGCAAAGGTGACATTATTCGAAAATGTCTTCTCATGGCTTAAAACTGGCAAAAGAGCTATTATGACTATAAGAAAATACCACTATCCTTGAACAAGAATAGATAGGCGGTACAGATAGTTTTCTCACGCTCGCATTCTGCCTCCTCCACACCATGGTGCTGCCACATCACCTTCACCAGCCTCACAGTCTTGCCTTGCAAAACTTGCTCTCGGCTATCCATGATACGTACTGGTCCCTCCTTGAAGGTCCCACCCGCATCAACAACTAGCTCACCCCAATCCACCACATGCATATGATTTGGAGCGTACTGATTAGCACAAAATATTGCATATCATGTATCTCTTTACACCCTTTTATACTTGCTTTTGTGATGAAAATAGGAGAAAATGCATTTAATCTAACAATTAATGGATTTTTGTGAGATTGTAGGAAATGAGTGGGTAATGGCGTGTGTTAATATTCCATCATAGTGCTTAAAGACAATGGAGAAGAAGGGGAGGCTTAATGGGCAGCTCGGAAGGTTAAGACACCAAGAAAATGGCAAATCAAGTGAAAACCTACCGATAGGTTTTGTCATCGTTCTATTGGTAGGTTTTGCCCAGCAACGTCAGAAGCCTGCAATTTAGACTCTACCTACTTGTGGGGGCCATCTTTGTTTCTCCCACACATTCCCTGACACATTCTACATGCAAGCATGCCCTCTTACACCTAAAATGTGAATTTGGAAGAAAAAAACATGGAAGACGAAGAGAGAGAAGGAGGTTGGTTTGTGAAGGTCTGGCTGGTGCAGGCATGCCCTAGGGTTGCTTATGGCAATACCCAAAGACCTTCCCACTCATTGGAAGTCAACACACAAACTATGGAGGGACCATGGAAAAAAATGGAAGAGATCTTTACACCATTATTAAACTACACAGGCTTTTAGAGAGAGAAGTTTCCAAGGAAGAAGATGGAGTTTTAGAGAGAGAAAGTTAGGTTTTTACATTTTCTTCTCCATTTTAGTTGTAGTAAGCTTTAAATCACTTGTAATCTTTACTTCTTGCACTTTAATCTCCTTTATTTCAAGTGTATTCAAGTTTAGCTTCAAGTTTTTGAATTTCTATGTTTACATTTAGATTTTCTTTCCAATCTTTGTTGTTGGGTATGAAATGAACTCTCTTTTGTAGTTTAACTTTTTATTGCATCAATACAAGTTCAAGGCTTTACTTCATCTCTATTTCATCTCTAGCTCATCTCCATGTTTCATTACACTATACATGCTTTTGCTTTGAATATGGGTAGCTAAGCTTTTTGTTGGCTAATCCAAGGAGAACTTCCTCTTGGGTTTGCTAAATCAACTCTCCCCTTGTAGTGTAAAGTGTTTGGTTTGACTAGGTTGAGTGAGGACATGGTTTGGAGCTCTTGATACACCGTAGACTTGTCACGGGGTATGCTTGAGCTTACATCTCAAATTAGTCCCTCACATCCTACGAATCAATCAAATACCTAGACACTGGTTAAATGAATTGAGTTGATTTGGCATTCCCATTAGAATGACTTGTTCGGATTAGCCAACCTTGTTTTTATTGCATTTTATCAAAAATCTCTACTCACCAAAACACAAACTTACAAGATTTTATACTTTTCACTTCTTTACAAAATCACCTTCACCACAATTCAACCTTCCTTCCTTGAGGAGACAACCTTGGAATACCCATTCCAAGTAAAACACGACACTTGCAAGTCTCTCTTGGGGAGCACTTTTGTGCACACACACACACGTTTTTCCCATTTCTAGCGTCGATCCCGAGGGAGAGTGACAATCACCTACACATATAAGCCATATATACATTCGAGGGTTCGTGTTTGAAGATTAGGGTGAATCGTAATTCAAGAATTTTTGGCCCCATTGCTGGGGAAGGCTAGCGTCGAATTAAAAGGTGATTTTGGACATCAGAGGTAAGTCTTGTGATTTTCATCACCGGCCAATGGTCGTTGCTCCTTTGTACATACTTGTTTTTACTTTCCATTTTAATTGCAGATAGTGTTTTTGTATGTGGGGATGAGACAAACAAATTAGACTTGTGAGACTTGCCATAGACCCAAACATGAATCTTGACCAAGACCCACCCAAGGATGCCGATGACAACTTCGGGGTTGGTGATGCTAATGTTCCAAAGGGTGGGGGAATGAAAAACCCTAGAATACCAAACTCCCGAACGCATTTTTAACCTCGTAGGAAGGAGGAAAATAATATCCCGATTGATCTTTCGGCGACGTCATTGAAGGATTATCTTCAACCAACCCAAAGTACCACCCCCTCTTGCATACATCTACCGGTCCAAGCTCATGCCGTCCTTGTTAAACTGGGAATGTTACAACTTCTTACTCAATTCCATGGAATTGAAAGAGAAAATCCTTATTTGCAAATTAAGGAATTTGAGAAAATTGTTGCAATATTTTTCAAAAATCAAGCCATGGAAGAAATAGCTCACATGAAATTATTCCCTTTCTCCCTAGAAGAAAAAGCCAAAATTTGGTTGAAACCTTGATCAATAAGCTCTTGGGAACAAATGCTATTTCAAATTTTTGAACAAATTTTTTTTCGGTGCCCAAGACGACTACTTTTAAGAATAAATTCAAAATTTTTTAGAAAAACCTAATGAGAAATTTTATCAATGTTGGAATCAATACAAGGAATTGCTACAATCCATTCCACATCATGAATTTGAACCATGACAATTGGTGAGTTTCTTTTATGAAGGGATTATACCAGGCCTTTGACAGTGCATTGACATGATGTGCAATAAGGAGTTTTTAAACAAGGATCCTGATGAGGCCCTAGAGTACTTCAATACATTGGCACAAAATGCTCAATCATGGGATATTATGGATTTCTCCAATGTACCGATGTCTTCTCCCTGTAGTAGTCAACCAAGTGGGGAGGGTTGCATGATTTACGAGATCAAGAAGACTTTCTTGCCAAAATCACAAAATTGTCTCGAAAAGTGGAGAGTGTAGAGGTGAATAGGAGACATGAGGTGTCTAACATTACCAAGACCGAGGAGTTTTGCTCTATTTGTGAGAGTGTTGAGCATTCCATCTCGGAGTGCCCCAACATTCTTGCATTTAAAAAGGTTTACCTTGAGCAAGTCAATGCCTTCAATCAATGTAGGTAATCATTCTCTCCACACTCTAGCATATACAATCCGAGTTGGAGTAATCATCCAAACCTTAGTTCGAAGCATGAGAATCTCATTCCTCACGGGACTAGTTTATATTCACCTCCCATCCCAGCTAAGAAAAATCAATACCATGGTCAAGGTCCCTTGTCTAGCTCCTAATACCCCCCTTTTAATCCACAAGGGTTTTCACAAAACCCAACTACACGGGTTTGATCAACAAAGACCACCTAATTCGCCCACCTACCAACCTCTCCATAAGAGAAACTTCGAGAAAGTCGTGCACCAATTCATCAAAATCCAAACCACCATCAACAGTCAAACTGCCACTGTTTTCAATGACATTCAAACTCAAATCACAAAATTGAACAATGCCATAGGGTCATCCCAACAAAAGAAAAAAAAAATTCTTGCTCAACCCCAAGAAAACCCAAGGAGTCAACACGCGATTAAGTTGTTTCAGTCCACCAAGGAGAGTTATGAACAACTCAAGGCGGTCACCACCCCTAGGAGTGACAAATCAATTGACAAAACTATTTCCTGAAAGCTTCACCAAAAGCCACATTGGCTAAAGAAAAAGTGACTACGGGCAACTCCGAGGGGGGGTGAGACACATGAAAAGAAAAAAATTATTGGTTCGAATGTGCATGAATGTCCTATTCTGGTCCTTTTTCTGCAACGTTTGAAGTCACTGGCAAAGGTGTCTAATTATTCTAACTTCATTGAAATGTTTAAGCAGGTAAAGATAAACATTCCACTCTTGGATGCAATCAAGCAAATCCTGTCATGTGCAAAGATTTTGAAGGACTTATGCACAATAAAAAAGAAATTGAATGTGCATAAGAAGGCCTTCCTCATAGAGCAAGTGAGCTCCATTTTGAGGACCAACACACCTCCTAAATTCAAGGACCCTGGCTGTTCGACCATTTCCATCACCATAGGAAATTGCTAGGTAGAGCAAGCACTTATAGACTTGGGAGTGAGTGTCAACCTCCTACTTACACGATGTACCAACAATTTTAACTTGAAGAGTTGAAGCCAACTCCAATCACTCTTCATTTGGTGGACCAAAGTGTTGGAACACCAAGGGGAGTAGTTGAGGATGTCTTGGTTCAAGTAGACAATTTCTATTTTCCTGTTGATTTTATTGTACTTGATATTCATCTGGTTGCTAATCTTAGTTCTCAAATTCCTATCATTCTAGGTAGGACTTTCCATGCTACATCTAATGTTGTGATCAATTGCATGAATGGTCTAATGAAGCTTGCTTTAAAAAATATGAAAATGGATCTTAATGTATTCAACTAGGGGATGATAAGAAAGTGCATGAAGTCAATCAGATTAAAACTTTAGTGGGACACCATATGGATCTAATGTGAAATTCAAACTTGGAGGAGGAAGAAGGTGTTGATGATAAGGAGCCAAAAACTATACAAGGGGTAGGAAATTGGGCCCTGACATTTGAGAATCTACCACAACAAGAGAATTTTTTTCCCATAACCATACAAACACTCAATTTAGAATTGAAGCCACTATCTTCTATACTAAAGTATGCATTCTCGAGGAGTGCAAGACCTTTCCAGTGGTGATAAGTTCCTATTTGGAGCCGAAGCAAAGAAGATGATCTTTGGAGCCGCAGAAAGGGAGCAATTGGTTGGACGATTGTCAATATTAAGGGGATAAGCCCCCTCGTTTGCACACACTGAATCTTTTTAGAGGAAGACTCCATGCTATCCCGACAACCATAAAGAAGGCTAAATCCTATCATGAAGGATGTGGTGAGGGATGAGGTGCTCAAACTACATGATGTGGGCATCATCTTTTCAATTGTCGACAAGTAATGGGTTAGTCCCACTCTAGTAGTGCCAAAGAAGTTGGGGGTCACAGTGATAACAAATGAAGAGAATGAGTTGATTTTGACGAGAATAGTCACCAAATAGAGAGTTTGTATCGACTATCAGAAACTCAACTCTTGCACAAGAAAATACCATTTCTCTTTTTCATTTCTCGACCAAGTATTGGAGAGAGTAGCTAGACACTTTTTTTATTGTTTCTTGGATGAATACTCTAGCTAAAATCAAATTGAGATCACTTTAGAGGACCAAGAGAAGACAACGTTCACCTGCCCTTTCAGTAACTTTGCCTACCGCCCAATGCCATTCGGGTTGTGTAATGTCCCAGGGACGTTTCAAAGATGCATGATGGGAATTTTTAGCGACATAGTGGAGAAAATTGTAGAAGTGTTCATGGATGACTTTTTTGTATTTGGGGACTCATTTGCGGGGTGTTTAGAGAATTTGGAGAAAGTACTTGAAAGATGTGAGGAGAAGAATTTGGTACTTAATAGGGAGAAGTGCCACTTTATGGTCACAGAAGGGATAGTGCTTGGGCACATTATATCAGCAAAGGGGATCCAAGACGAAAAATCCAAGGTTGAAGCAATTTCCAACCTCCCCACACTGAAAGTCATCAAAGACATCAGGTCATTTCTTGGCCATGCTAGTTTTTATCGTAGATTTATAAAAGACTTTAGTGCTTTGACAAGACCCTTGATTGATTTTCTTTTCAAAGATGTCCCTTTTGTGTGGTCGGATGATTGTGAGGCATCATTTAAAAAACTCAAAAACATGCTCACTTCACCTCCAATCATGTGACCACCCAAGTGGGACTTACCATTTGAGCTCATGTGCGATGCGAGTGATGACGCGGTCGGCGATGTGGAAGACAAGAAGCCATATGTAAAATACTATGCTAGCAAGATTCTAAATGAAATACAAATGAATTACACAACCACAAAAAAAAAAAAAAAAAGTTACTAGCCATAGTATTTGCATTGGAAAAATTTAGGTCTTACATCATTAGTTCACCTATAGTAGTCTACACAGATCACTCTGCTTTGAGGTATCTTTTGTCTAAGCAAGGCACAAAACTGAGACTCATTAGGTGGATCCTCCTCCTTCAAGAATTCAATTTGATCATTAAACACAAAAAAGGAGTTGAGAATATGATGGCAGACCATTTGTCTAAACTTGTAGTTCAAGATGCTGAAGAGCATATTCCTATCCCTGAATCTTTTCCTGAAGAGCATTTGTTTTTTTACTCATTATGTTTTTCCTTGGTACGCTTACATTTGTAATTATCTTGCCATAGGACAAATACCACCGCCATTGGAGCCTAAAAGACAAAATGAGATTTATGGTAGGTGCGAAGTACATCTTCTTGGACAACCCGTATTTGTTCAAATATTTCCTAGACCAAGTGATGACTACCTAAAAATGAACAACAGAAAGTCTTTTCATTCTTCCATTCCAAGGCATGCAGTGGCCACTTCTCTTCAAAGAAAACATCGGCTAGGGTTTTGCATTCTGGTTTTTACTGGCCTTCTTTAATTAAGGACTGTGTTTCATTTTGCAAAGAATGGAATAGGTGCCGAAGGTTGGGTAGTGTGACCCGTAGGAATATGATGCCCTTGTCCCCCGTGTTAGTAATTGAGATATTCAATTGTTGGGGCATTGACTTCATGGGTCCATTTTCTATGTCTTTTGGCTATCTCTATATTTTATTGGTAGTGGACTACATGTCTAAGCGGGTATAGGCTATCCCAACCAAGACCAATGACTGCCGGGTCGTGGTCAAGTTCCTAAAAGAAAACAACTTTTCAAGGTTTGGGATGCCTCGCGCAATGATAAGTGATGGTGGTTCTTATTTTTGCAATAGACCATTTGCATCCTTAACGCATAATTATGGTATTACACACAAGGTGTCTACTGCTTATCACCCATAGACCCAATGGTTGAATGAATTGAGTTGATTTGGCATTTTCATTGGAATGACCTCTTTGGATTAGCCAACCTAATTTTTTATTGCATTTTGTCAAAAAATTCCTCTCATCAAAACACAAACTTACAAGATTTTATACTTTTCATTCTTAAAAAAATCACCTTCACCATAATTCAACCTTCCTTCCCTGAGGAGAGGACCTTGGAATACCCATTCCAAGTAAGACATGACACTTGTAAGTCTCTCTTCGCTTGCGGATCACTTTTGCACACACACACACACACATTTTCATTCACACGCACGTTTTCCCCATTTTTAGCCTCAAACCTGAGAGAGAGTGACAGTCACCTACACACATAAGCCATATACACATTTGAGGGTACGTGTTTGGAGATTAGGGTGAATGGTAATTCAACAAATCTTGGAGGACATGTTTCAGGCATGTGTCCATGACTTCAAGGGCAGTTGGGAAGATCACTTGCCCTTACTGAAATTTGCTTATAACAATATTAGACAAGTATTCAGATGAAGCCCTATGAGGCCTTGTATGAGAGATCGTGTTGTTTTTTGATTTTTTAGACGGAGGATGGGGATGGACCTTTGCTTGACTTCTTTCGTCGTTCCTAATCTCCGAACACCCCCTGGAACGTCTCCTCAAGAAAGGAAGGTGAATTGTGTTGAAAGTGATTTTGGTGAAAAAGGAAAAGTGTAAAATCTTTGGAGATTGAGTTTCTGTGAGTTGTGTTTTTTATGAAAATGAAATGGAAACAAGTGTTGGCTAATCCAAAGAGGTCATTCTAATGGGAATGCGAAATCATCTCAAGACATTCTTCCAATAGTGCCTAGATGTTTGATTGATTCATAGGAAGCGCGAGACTTAAATGGAGGTGAGGATTCAAGCATACCCCGCGACAAGTCTACGACGTATCAAACACTCAACCTAGTCAAACCAAACTACCATACATTGTGAGGAGGAATGAAAAAAAGTTGATTTAGTATACCCAAGAGGAATGTTCCCTTGGATTAGCCAACTTAAAGCTTAGCTACTCATATTTAATGCAAGAACGTACAATGTGTTAAGAGAGATGTAATTGAAGTGAAACTACAAAAACAAGTGCATTTAATACCCAACTAAAAAGCTTGAAGTGTAAAACTTGCATGTAACAATGGTAGATTGAAAGATACTTGACTAAACTCGCAATAAAATTGAAATAAATGACATTAAGTGCAATAAATGAAGCTTACAAGTCTCTTACAAAAGATTACAAGTGAAATGGGTAGAAAAAAAATGCAAAAATCTAACTTCTCCCTCTAAAACTATGTCTTCCTCCTTTAGCTTCTTTCTCTAGAATGCTCTACACACTAAATAATGCGGAAGTGTAGCTACATTTTCAACTATGGAGGTCCTTCTAGGTATGTGAAAGCCTTCTCATCCATAGGAGGCTAAGTTGATGCATTGCATAGGCTAGGAACAGCCTACCAAACAACTCCCCTGGCTCCATCTTTCTCTCTCATCATCATAAAAGCAAATGGCCTCCATAGTCCACCCCTAGGTGTGGGGAGACATATATGTGTGTAAGGGATGTCAGGGGACAAGTGGGAGAATTAATGGTGGGACCCCCAAATAATTGGAGCAGAGTTGCAAAAGTCATGCATTTTTAGCAAAACCTACCAGTAGGTCGATGACAAAACTTATCGGTAGGTTTTACTCTAGTAGCCAAAACCCACCAGTAGTTTTATGAATAAACCTAGCGGTAGGTTTTTACTTGTTTTGCTAAAATTTTGGCCTTTTCACCTTCCAAGCTACCTATTAAGCCTCCCCCTTCCCCTCCATTGATTCTAAGCACTACAATGAAGGCTTAACTCATGCAATTTCCAACTATCTGCCTGCAAACATACTGAAACCTCATTAAATGTAGAAATATTGCAATTCCTTCAACATTCACCACAAAACAAGTCTAAAAATGGTGAAAATGTGTAAATGATGTACAATATTTTGTGCTTATCACACCCCCTAACTTGAGTTTTGTTAGTCCCTAGCAAACTTTATTTTCAACTCACAACGTTTAGAAATACAACAATCCATTACTACAAGTAAATCAACAAACATTCAAAATGCAAAAATCACAATACAATTAAAGTAATGACCTTGGGCAAGATTGAACAAATAACTATGGCATTTTTCATTAATCATTTCAAAAGTTCAGTACAAAAGGTTAGAGTTCAAAACAAAATGGCCCAAAATCCTAAAGACACTTCTACTAGGTTGACAAAACTAACTCTTTTGTGTATAATCTGAAACAAAAAAGAAACAAAACATCCCATCATCTAGTCATCTGTAACACCCCAAAATACACCTTGGCAGTATTACTATTTAAAGACCATTTACAATCATGAGAGCAACTACATAACTTCATATCCAAAAAGAATTTACTTCATCATTCAGGCATATACAATAACATCCAAAAGAATATGCCCAACAACGACATTTACATCCCCAAAAGAATATCAAAATAAATCTTGCAGTGGAAATACAAAATAAACTAGATTACACAATGTTCCAAAAGAATGTCCTAGTCTAGTACAAAAGAAGTTACGGCTCTACATATCCACCTCGGGATCTAGGTTCCCCACGAGCGGAGCCTCCCAATGTCCCGGCTCGTCGATGCCGAGATCCTCCTCTAGCACCAAATCTGAAAAATGTAATTTGTAGGGAGTGAGCACGAAGCTCTGTAGCCACATTTCTCCCAAACTTCAACAAGGTTTAAAAATATAGAAAACGGTCGGTCTCATTTCACAAGTACCATATATAACCTTTGAAATAAAACAGGAGCATTTTAAAAGAGATCTCAAGTTTAAACAGTAGTAATAATCAAATAAATGAATAAAAGGAGTTTAGCAACAATAACCAATATTCCAATTTAAGCTATTTAGAAAAAGGCCTACTCCCCCATGCATTGTCCCATACCAATGCATCGGCAAGAACGACCCAACTCATAATTCCATGTATTTTCGGTTCATCCCCATACCATGTATGATGATTGCTTCCCATGAATCTACCCCACGATTATATCTAGTCCACCAATTACAATCATAGTCACAAGCACTTTAGAAAGGGGCGTCTACCATCACAATGGCAGTGACGAGTCCCTTCCTAGGAAAAGTATACTATCCCTTGTTCGAACTCCAGTGAACGATAGTGGTTGCATTACCAAATGACAACCCACTACAAGTGTTACGAAACCATCTCACCCCCATTGGGGTAGACTAACCTCTAACACTCTACGGCTTCTCTCGAAGGTAATCCAAGTCCATCACAACACCCATACAATAAGGAAACCGAGAATATGCTCAATTCACAACAATTTCACAAATATAGTAAAATCCCCAATTTTTCTCACATGTGTCATATAATCGAATAATCCAAGAAAATATGCAAGAGATCATAATCTATATTATTTTGTTGTACAATATTCAACACTAAAGTTTTGAAATCAAGAATTAAGAACAATTTAAAGAAAAGTTCATCTCTCTTGGAATCTAGGGTTTTTAAGCAAGAAAAAGGATTCAAGGGTTAATCAAACAATAATATTGTTTAAATCATCGTAGTAGTCACAAGGTATTAAAAAACAATGATTATATAGCATACATGTATAATTTAAAGTGAAAAGATTACATATATATAGGCCCTAGTCTCAATGTAAGTGAATGGGAGAAAATCCCCTACCTCAATGCTCAAGAGTTTTAGCCAAATACCCAAGCTTTTGTGTGTAAAGAACTTGGGATTTGATCTTCCCCACTTGAAAATTTCCCTTGATTTCTTGTTTCCCCCCTTCCTTCTTCCTCTCTAAGACTCTCTCTCTTTGATAGTATGGATGAAATGGGTTGCAAATGGGAGAGAAACACCCAAAACCCGTCCCAGATGCGTAGCCCTCGGTTTGGCCCATCCGGACGCGTGTCTATTCCCGTCTGGACGCGTGTTTCTGCGCCCAAGTTTCTGCCATGCGTGTCTGGACGCGTGTCT
>CM042198.1:3942718-3966429 GCA_023539305.1 Ilex asprella
AAAGATCAACATATCAACAAACCCATAACACTCTAAATAGGGGAATATAGATCAACATTCATATATTTTTCCCAAAAATTTTCAAATAATTTGCAATTATTGAAAACAAAAATCTATAAGTATGTGAAAAGTGGATTTCACCATAAAAATTGGTATTATCAACAATTTTTTTTCAAACATTGGTGTATCATAAAAATGGTGCACCTCACCCCCTACTTGACTCATGCATTGTCCTCAATGTAACAAAAAAGATATGATATGCAATGAAGGACTGTAAAAAGATGAGTAGGGTAAGAGAATACCTAGCACTTGAGCTTTGACAAAAACACCAACATCTAGAAAAAGAAAACAACACTATACGCAATGATAAAGTAAGTTAGCATAAACAGTTAAAGCAAATAAAAACACATGTACGCTAAAAATCCTAAGAACAGTTAATTCTCCAAAATTTTTGGGTAGACTAGATCCATTAATTCTTTCTCCACTCCTTGTCCTTCAAAACCCTTGAAAAATAACTTAAGTCTTTGGCCACTGACCTTGAATGTCTTGCCATCTTCGGGGTTTGTGACTTCCACAGCTCCATTGGGGTAGGCCACCTTGACAAGATAGAGGCCATCCTAACGAGATCGGAGTTTCCCTTGGAAGATCGAGAGACGTGAATTGTACAAGAACACTTTTTATCTAGGCTCAAATGTCTTTCTTAAAATGGATTTGTCATGGAAAATCTTAGCCTTTTCTTTTGAAAATTTTGAGCTCTCATATGCATCTCTTCGAATCTCTTCTAATTCATTAACATCAAGCTTCGTATTCTCCCCGGCCATTCTCAAATTGAAGTTCAATGTCTTAATGGCCCAGTAAGCCTTGTGTTCCATTTCAACCGGCAAATGACAAGTCTTGCTATAGACGAGCCTATAAGGAGACATACCTAAAATGGTTTTGTAGGTAGTGCGGTAAGCCTATAGGGCATTAGTCAGTTTAAATTACCAATCCTTCCTATTCGATTTTACTATTTTTGCTATGATATTTTTATTCTCCTTATTGACCAACTCAGCTTGACCATTGGTTTGTGGGTGATAAGCGGTGGACACCTTATGTGTGACGCCATATTTATGCTTTAAAGATGCAAATGTCCTATCATAGAAATGCAAACCATCGTTGTTTATCATTGCAAGAGGCATCCCGAACCTAAAAAAAATGTTCTCTTTTAAGAACTTGACCACGACTTGGTGGTCATTAGTCTTGGTTGGGATAGCCTCCACCCACTTGGACACGTAGTCCACAACCACAAAAATGTACATATAGCCAAACAAAACAGGGAAGGGACCTATAATGTCGATGCCCCAACAATCAAATATCTCGATAACAAGTATAAGGGAGAGGGGCATCATGTTCCTTCTGGTCACATTACCCAAATGTTGGTACCTATCGCATTCCTTACAAAAAGACACACAGTCTTTTGACTAATGAGGGCCAATAAAAACCTGATTGTTAGACCTTTGTCGAGGTCTTCTTTGAAGAAAAATGGCCACCGCATGCCTCTAAATGACAGAATACAAGGACTTCCCGTTGTTCATTTTTTGGTATGAATCTCCTTATGACTTGGTTAGGCAGTACTTGAACAGGTATGCATTGTTGAAGTAAAAGTACTTCACATCTGCCATAAACCTCCTTCTATCCTCTGGGCTCCAGTGCGACGGTATTTGTCCTATAGCGAGATAATTGCTCATGTCAGTATATTAAGGAAAAAAAATGAATAGACAATAAATTCTCATTAGGGAAAATATTAGGGATAGGAATGTGCTAATTGGCATCTTACACCACAAGTCAAAATAAATGGTTCTCCACCAGATTCTTAACTTTTTGTCTTTGATCATCGAGTCAAATTCTTGGAGGAGGAGTATCCACCTAATGAGTTTTAGTTTTGCATCCTGATTATACAACAGATACTTCAAAGTAGAGGAATCAGTATAGAATACAATAGGAGAACCAATGATGTATGACCGAAATTTATCCAATGCAAATACTATAGCTAACAACTCTTTTTCAGTGGTAGTGTAATTCAGTTATGCCTCGTTCAGAGTTTTGCTAGCATAGTATATTGCATAAGGTCTTTTATCGTTCCTTTGACCGAGCACTGCGCCGATTGCGTAATCACTCGCATTGCACATAAGCTCAAAATGTAAGTCCAACTTGGGTGGTCGCATGATTGGAGGTGAAGCGAGCGTGCTTTTTAGTTTCTTAAACTATGCCTCACAATTATCCAACCACACAAATGGGACATCCTTGGAAAAAAATTGGCTAAGGGTCAAGCCAATGCACTAAAGTCCTTTATTAAACAATGATAAAGACCAGCATGGCCAAAAATGACCTGATATCTTTGACGACCTTTGGCGTAGAGAGGTTGGAAATTACATCCACCTTTGATTTTTGGACTTCGATCCCCTTGGACGAGACGATGTGCCCGAGCACAATTCCTTGTATCACTATGAAGTGGCACTTCTCCCAGTTGAGGACCAAGTTCTTCTCTTGGCATCTATCAACTACTCTCTCTAAGTTTTTCAAACAACCACTGAAGGAATCCCCGAACGCCGAGAAATCGTCCATAAAAACTTCCATGATCTTCTCTACCACATCATTGAAAATTACCATCACACACCTTTGAAAAGTCCTTGGGGCATTTCACAACCCAAATGGCATGCGTCGGTAGGCAAAGGTACCTTAGGGGTAAGTGAAGGTGGTCTTTTCTTGATCCTCCAATGCGAACTCAATCGGGTTGTACCCGAAATAGCCATCCAAGAAGTAGTAAAACAGATGCCCAACTATTATTTCCAACACTTGGTCGAGGAATGGAAATGGGAAGTGGTCTTTTCTCGAACACAAGTTGAATTTTCGGTAATCTATACACACTATCCATTCGGTGACCACCCTTGTTTGAATTAACTAATTTTCCTCGTTTGCCACAACTGTAACTCCCAATTTCTTGGGTACTAATTTCATGAGGCTAACCCACTTACTATCGGTAATCAAAAATATGATGCCCACGTCAAGTAGCTTAAGTACCTCATCCCTCACTACATTTTTCATACTGGGATTAAGTCTTTGTTATGGTTGTTGGAATGGTTTTGCATCTTCCTCCAAGTAAATCTTATGAGTGCAAATGAGGGGACTAATCCCCTTAATGTCGGCTAAGGTCCACCCAAGGGTTCCTTTATGCCTCCTCAGGACACTTAATAATTCTTTCTCTTGGCTTGCCTCTAATGTTGAGCTTATTACCACCGGGAAGGTCTCATGCTCCCCTAAGAATGAATATTTGAGGCTGGATGGTAAAGGCTTCAACTCCAAGATGGGTATTTTCACAGTCGATGGAAAGATTTGCTTGTCTTGATGCAGGAGCTTCTCAAATGTAAGGGTCCATTTTTCCACCCCTTTTAAGCTCTCCGATTACATTTGATCATCAACCTCTTCCTCCCCCAATTTCAACATGCCCAATACCTCCAAGTGCTCTTTCTCCAAGGTATCATTCCTATTGACTTCATGCACTTCCTCATCATCCCTTAGTTGTTTACACAAATTGAACACATTGAAGTCCATAGTCATATTTCCAAAAGTAAGTTTCATCAGTCCATTCCTACAAATAATCACAACATTAGAAGTAGCACATTAGAAGGAATGGTCTAATATGACGGGAATTTATGAGCCAGGGTTAGCAACCGGGTGTGTTTCAAGCATAATAAAATCGATAGGGAAATAAAAATTATCCACTTGAACCAAGACATCCTTAACTACTCCTCTTGGTGTTCAAATGCTTATGTCCGCCAATTGAAGAGTTATTGGAGTTGGCTTCAACTCTTCAAGTTAGAGTTGTTGATACACCGAGTAGGGTAGGTATAAAAACTCAGGTAAATTTGAAATTTTTCTGAAAAAGGGCAAAATGATAATTTACCATTATAATGAGGTTTTAAAATACGTGTTCTCTAGAGCTCGTATGACATAATGGACTTCGTCGTTGTATTCATATCGAGAAATCTAGTCACCTAGATTAATTTTGTCAAATTTTGAGATAGTCAAAATTTTCATGTTTTACGAGACGATTGGGTGGCGAATGACCTCACAAAGGTCCCCAAAAATGAAAAATATAAATTTTTTTTATAATTGGATGAAAGTTGAAATAAAAATAATTTGAGCTTAAACCCAGATGAAATTAATCATTTCGGGGCAAAAACGGATACGGACAAAAGGGGCTCGGGTGGCGCGACTTGTGTCAAGTCTTTAAAATTATAAATAGGGAAAAATATTAGATATTTCAGCAAAAATATCTCTACAAGATCTGGCCTTCAACTTTGGATAGAAAGAGGGAGAAAAGAGAGAAAATCCAATCTTTGTCCTTCAATTCTCGGAGTTCCGTCTGCCGGATTTCATCAAGCAAAGAATTAAAATCGATCACGTCGACAAGGGCTATGCAACCACACCAAGAATGATAGATTTCACCAAAGATCCAAGGAGGATTTTTTAGGGAATTCAAGACCTTGAAGTTTGGTTGGTGTTTTGGGAGTTCTCCACACTTGAATTGAGGTAGGGTTCCCTCCTACTTTGGTTATTTACAGCCTGTGGTGTCCATAGGGAATGCTTAGGGATATAAAACTACCTATGCCTTGTCCTATTGTTATGGAAATGAGTCTATGATCATGGAAATGAGGAAATTTGGTATGAAAATACTCAAGACAAAGTCTAGCTTGAAATTGATATATAAAAGTTACTTGTATAAATTCTTGTAACTTGGTAAAATTTTGGACATGATATGTGTTTAACATGATTGGTTTCTTGAAGGTGTTTGATAAAATGCCTTGAGTGATTGAAATTATTGTTTTGGTTAAACTGGAATAACATGCTTGAGTTATGTGATAACATGTGAAGATTATATGCTTATGATATAATTTGCCATGGAATTGGATAGTTGTGTGCTAAATTAGTCCATATGGCATTCATCACATATAAGACATGATATTGTTGTTGCAATGGTGCATCACATTGCATATGCACAAAGATATCACATCACATGGGTGTGTGTGCATGGTGGTCGTCAACACCACATTTGGTGATTGACGAATGACTTAGAATAGTTGGGTCGAAGGCCTAGTTGAGCCGCATGATTGTATGGTAAATTGGGTTGGGGTAGCAAGAAGGGGCTAGAAGATCCCTCGGGTGCAAGGCCCGATAGATGGGGTATGTACTCCCTTGGTTTGGTCCATAAAGTGTGTCAGTGTACGCGGTACCCTCGGTGGGAGTCCGTAAATTCCTTGTGGGTTGGTGATCCTTGGTATAAGTCCATGAACATCCACCCCCACAAAAACCCTAGATTGTGAACGTCATTTGATGTGTAGTACAATTGATGGATTTATACACAATGACACTTGCATGTGTTGCAGAGTCTGGAAGGGCTCGGGTTGAGTTGCATGAGTGAGTCTCATCTCATTTCATGGCATAACATCATAAATTCCAACATTGAATGCAGATTCTTGCTTGAAATATTATGGATTGTTGAATGTTGCATGTGAACATTTCATATGCATCTAGGTTGGGGAGTAATCTCTGTAGGAGATACTCAATTGAGCGTAGCTCACCCTATACGGAAAAATATTTTAGGTATGGGACACATGCCTGAAGACGGTACTCATTCGAGGCCTCAAGGATGAACAGAGGCCGACTTATGGCTTTTAACCTTGAATTATTGTAAAACATTTGTTAAGCTATGTTTTGGGCATGTAATTGTATGTAAATAATTATAATAGAACTAGTACCAACTATTGTTGGAGAAGAAATAAGTATTGTATAAACTTGGGTTAGTTTTGGAAAGGTTTGGAATGGATTGAAGATGAAAAACTAGCCAAACAGACTAAACTGGAAAAACAATACCGGTATGCATACTGGTACGGTGTTGTCCAATAGGCAATCAGTACTGGTACTCTTCCTTAAAAACTGAATTTTTTTTATTGTTTTGCCAATCTATTGGCTACGTCTTCCTTCCCTCCAATAATGTAAATAGACCATAATGGAGTATAAATCATGATATATTATGTGACACCCCAAAATTCGGGGGTCCTTTCTTAACCGTTGACCACCCGTCAACCCGCGAAAATAACCGTGCTTGTCACATGTCCCGACATTATGTCAATCGTATCCCTTTAGCCGGGATTATAATCCACATGTGTAACCCGTATTCTTTTAATCATTTAATCCAACCTAAGTCCAATGTGCTTCAATATACCTCATTTAATGTCCATTTGTATCATTGGAACTAAAGGAATTAAAGTCCAAAAGTATAGCAAAAGAATTTAAAATTTTTGATTTTAGCAAAAATACCAGTACGCATACTGGTACAAATTGCTTACTGGACAACAGCGTACCGGTACGTGTACCGGTACGATCTACTTACTAGACAACATCGTATCGGTACGCGTTTGCCCAATTTTGCCCTTTTTCTTATTTTTCATCTCCAATCCATGCCAAACCTTTCCAAAACCAACTTAAACTTATACAACATATATTTATGCTTTAACCATAGTTAGTACAAGTTCTATTACAATTATTTACATTAGATTATATGCCTAAAACATAATTTTCACAAATGTTTTGCAAAATTTGGATATAAGGCCCCAATCCGACCTCTCTTCACCCTTGAGACTCTGAATGAGGGTCGTCCACCGGTGTGTGTCCCGCACTTGAAATGTGTTTCCGTATACGGTGAGCCGCGCTCAACAGGGTATCTCCTATAAAGGCTACTCTCTGCCTAGATGTATATGGAATGTACACATGCAACAATCAACAATTCATAGCATTCCAAGCAAGGACATGCATCCACTATTGGAATCTACTATATCGTGTCATGATAAGAAATGACACTCACTCATGCATTTTAACCCGAGCCTTCACCAACTCCTACAACATATTGCAATGTACCTATGTAAAACATTCATCATTATTGAAGTACAACCAATGCTTGTTTTGAAATAAAAGTCTTGAGTTATAAAATCAAGTATTGTTTAATGTTACACATCCAAGAGTACATTTATAAATCAAAATCTTTAACAAAATCTTGTGTCTTTGTTGGGCAATGAATTTTGGAATTGCATCAACGATTTAGTACGCCTAATTCACATTTTTGGACTTGCACCGACTAAAGTGAATAAACCAATAACTGAGTCTTGCACCCGAAAGATCTTCATGCCCTTTTTGCTATACTCGACACAAGTTTTTCCTTTCATGCAACTGTGCGACTCTATTGAATCTTGGTCCAATGCTACTGAGCCCACTTACCTTCCACCAAGGATGGTGCATGATTAAAAAACACGCAATCACTCACACTTATACCCATGCAACCATGTGGCTCAGAGGGGATCTTCGATCCAACATTTTCGAGACCACATATCAATCACCAAGTATGGTGTTGATAAACCATGCATACGCACACACCCACACTCATGCTTATTGCTCTTGAATGGGATGCAACCTCATGCTCAATGCAATGAATACGGAATGAGCAATCCAACCGGATAACATATCTCATGGCAAGTTGTATCTACACATATAATCACCAAAATTTATCACACCGCCAATATATTACTAAGCATATATCAACATCAATCTTATAAACATGTTATTATATAGGCTATGTCCCTAACATGTTTCATTCACCAAGGTACCACATAACACATAGCATGCCCATGTAACATCAAATGCCAAGAAATTTCATAAGTAATCTCTACACCTCAAATTCAAAATAAAAATTGATTCAAGTCATTTCTATACCTATCTCCCCATTATCATAACTATAGACAAGTTATAGGATATATATGCACCTAACCATCCCCTATGTACACCATAGGTTAGAAATGAACCGAAGTAGAAGGGAACCCTACCTCTTAAAGCGTGAATCGAAGAGTAGAGCTTCTAAGAACACAAACACCACCTCCAAAACTTGATTTCTCCAAATCTCATCCTTTGGATCATGGTGTGGTTGCATATCCCTCGTCAACATGATGGACTTTAACTCTTGGCTCAACGCAATCCGATCGACAGAACTCCGTGAATTGAAGGAAGAAGTTTGAATTTTCTCTCTTTTCTCCCTCTTTATCTCCAACGTTGAAGCCAGTAGAATATCAGAGATATTTTGTACAAAATATCACATTTTACCCCTTATTTATAATTTTCAATGTTTGGCTCACATCGTGCCACACGCCCCTCACTTATTTGGGTCTGTTTTTGCCCCAAAATTATTTATTTAATTTCAGTTTAAGTTTAAATTATTTTTATTTGAATTTTTATTTAATTATATATAAATTTTATATTTTTCATATTTTGAGGACCTTTATGAGGTCATTCGACACAATCATCTTGAAAAACTTAAAAAAACCATCTATCTTGAAATTCAACAAAATTAGTCTGGGTGACTAGATTTTGCGATACGAATCCAATGATAAAATTCATTGTGTCATACGAGCTCTAGAGAATACGTATTTTAATTCCACATTATAGCAGCAAAATGACCCTTTTGCCCTTTTTAGAAAAAAATTAAATTTACCTGGGTTTTATATTTTGGACCTTGTTTGGATCCAATGAATAATTGAATCAGAAATATATTATGGGTTACGATCCCGGTTAGGGGATACTATCACGTGGTGTTGGGTTATGCAGTATTCACGGGTATTTTCGCGGGTTGATGGGTTATCAACGGTTAATAAATGATCTCTGGATTTTGGGGTGTCACAGCTTAGTATCAGAGCGTAGGTATACAAATTACCTATGGATTGATGGGGCATAGGTTTAGACCATTGCATTCATTGTGCATTTCATATTAGGTGCTCTAATAAGCTACAAGATTATGTGTTATGTGAATTATATGCATGGTGCTATGTATATGAAAAAAGGAACACTAGGGCTATAAAACATAACCTGGAGTTCGGAAAAAGGGATGAACGAGATAGTTCAAGGTAAAATGTCTACTAGTGGGTGACATACGCACTACTAGTGAGACAATGAGAGAAATCTTAAAGTTTAAACTTGATCCCTATCTTGGGATACTATGTGAGACTCTATAGATGACAAGTAGAGGAAGGGGATGTCGACGTGGTGGGTGGAATAACCAACCACCACCGGCCTCTGATCACCAAACCTTTGTAGAGGCTATTGGTGAGGCGGCTTCTACTATTGCATAGACCAGTGCTACAACTGCTACTATTGCACAGACTAGTGCAAATGTGGGATACGGAGGTTCAAGCAAACTCCAAAAGTTCAAGGCACACCATCCTTTAACTTTTAGGGGAGGGGCGGACCCGATGGTAGCTGACCGTTGGTTCTGGTAGGTTGAAAAGATCTTAGGGGCTATAGAGATCACCTCCGATGCCAGTAAGATAACACTAGCTATTTTTCAACTAGAGGGAGAATCCTAATTATGGTGGGATTGGGTAAAGGCCTCAAGTAATTTGGAGGCAATGATATAAGGAGAATTCTGAGAGCTCTTCATGGGCGAATACTTTTTGGTGTCTGTCAGACAGTGTTAGAATACGTGGCTAAACTCATGGAATTAGCTCGTTTTACTAACGACTATGTGGCCACAAACATGGCTAAGGTGTGGAAGTTTGAGGATGGGCTGAAATTGTCCATCCGATGTAAAATTATGGGTATCTTTTTGTAAGACTTTGACTTGATGGTCAAGACATCTATAGCCTTTGAGAGAGAGGTGGAGGACGTACGAAACATCCGGGAAATGGGGGTTAAAGACAAGAAGAAGGAGGGCCAATCCTCTTCTTCTAGTTTGGGGAAGAAGCAAATGGCTTTTGTTCGGTAGGGATATCAAGGGCAGGGTCATGACTACCAAGGCCAAAGTTGATCCTCCCAAGGCGAGGGAAACTTTAGGACCACCGACCAGGCTGGTCAGAAGACTTGCTATTTATGCCACTAGTTGGGTCATATAAGAAGGGATTATTCTCAACGACAAGGATCCCAAAGCTATGGGATATCCCAGTCCTAGTCTTTGGTGGGACATGCGTAGACTTATTTTGTTCCTCCCTACCTCACCATGGGCCAGGGAATCCAGTACCAGTTCCAGGGCACTACTTAGGCCTCCACCACTTTTCAAGCTGGGACTCTGCAATTAGGCCAGATGGGCTAGAGCATGGGTCGAGGTCGAGGCCAAGGCTCACAAGTCAGAACTTTAGGGACCCAAAGACGTGTCTATGCCATTGTACCTCAGACTGAGCCAGCAGATCAGTCAGTTATCCATGGTACATTTCTACTCTCTTGCTTATGAGCAAGAGTATTATTTAATTTTGGTGCATCCCATTCTTTTATTACTGCATCATGTGTAAAATATTTGGGCTTAGATGTTGAAACCTTGGAAGAGTCATGGCATGTGAGTTCTCACATAGGAGCTAGGGTGATGATTGATCAGATTCTACTCACTGTGGACCTTAGAGTCATGGACATGTCGGGTTTGATGTCATCCTTAAGATGGACTGGTTGACGGCATACGGTGTTGTCATTGATTGTGATCGTAAGAGAATCACTGCCTACACACTAGATGGTGTTTGTTTTAAGTTTCAGGGGAAAAACATGATGCTTTACCTCAAGTAGTGTATGACTCCTGATGGCACGAGCAGTTGATGGGTTGGCTATCAAGCCTTACTCAGGAGGACGAGGCGAGAAAGAAGTTCAATCTACCTTGGGTTGTTTGTGAGTATGAGGACTTTTTTTGGATGAGCTATCAGGATTATCTCCACATAGGGATGTAGACTTTCTATGACTCTACATAGAATGATACCAGCTAAGTTGCAAGAACTCAAGGTCTAATTGTGAGAATTGATGGACAAGGGGTTTATTAGATCGAGCACTTCACCTAGGGGCGCTCCGATGTTGTTTGCTAAGAAGAAGGACAAGACCCTTTGATTATGCATAAACTACCAGCAGTTGAATAGGGTTCCTATAAAGAATAAATAACCTTTGTCGCGGATTGATAATTTGTTTGATCAACTGAGAGGAGCGAGGGTCTACTCCAAGATAGATCTCCGCACCGGTTATCATCAGTTGAGGGTTAGGGAGACTAATATCTTTAAGACAGTGTTTAGGAGGCAGTATAGACATTTTGAGTTTACCGTTATGCCTTTTGGGTTGACGAATGCCCTGTCAGAATTCATGGATCTCATGCACAGGGTGTTCCAACCCTACCTAGATCAGTTCGTCATGGTCTTTGTTGACGATATTTTGATCTACTCCAAGTCTGAGGAGGAGCATGAGGGTCACTTGTGGGTTGTTCTCTAGGCTTTGAGAGACCATCAATTGTACGCCAAATTCAGAAAGTGTGAATTTTATCTTATTGAGGTAAAATTTTGGGGACATATAGTGTCGACTTTGGGTGTATCCGTGGACCCAAAAAAGGTTGAGGCAGTTATATATTTGGAGAGGCAGAAGTTAGTCTTCGAGATACGTAGTTTCTTAGGATTGGTAGAATATTATCAGCGGTTCATTGAGGACTTCTCTCGATTAGCTGCACCTATGACGAGGTTGACCCAAAAAGAGGTCAAGTTGAGTGGAATGATTCGTGCGAGAAGGCATTCTAGGAGTTGAAGAGCAGGCTTACTTCAGCTCCTATTTTGATAGTTCCAGAAAGGGGACAGATGTACATAGTATAACTGTGATGCCTCTAAGGATAGACTTGGATGTATTTTTATGCAATCTGGGAGGGTAGTGGATTATAGTTCTCGGCAGTTAAAGAACTATGAGCAGAATTACCCCACACATGACATGGAATTGGCGGCGATTGTTTTTGCCTTAAAGACTTTGTGCTACTATCTATATGGTGAGTAGTTTGAGGTGTTTTTGGACCACAAAAGTCTTCTTTACACAATAAGACCTCAACATGAGGCAACACAGTTCGATGGAGTATCTGGAGGACTATGACTTCTTTTTGCATTACCATCCTGATAAAGCAAATATGGTGGTTGATACACTTAGCTGGAAGTCACAGGGAGTCTTAGCTAGTGAGGCTTCCCGAGAGTGACTGATGCTCGAGACTGTGAGACAATTTGAGCTACGTTATATGGGGCAAGTTTAAGGTACTTTGGGAAGTTTGGTGGCTACGCTTTCCTTACTGAACAGGGTGATTGAATCCCAGATGTAGGATCCAGAGATATTGTCCATTAAGGACAGAGTACGGTCGGGTACGGGTGACAAGGGTTGGACCATTACTATGGATGGTAGTCTTCGATTTAGGAGAAGGATTGTGGTTCCTTGGTTTACAAAGCTAAGAGAGGAGATCCTTAGGGAGTTCTATTTCTCTCATTTTGTTGTACACCCTGGTGGCACGAAGATGTGTCAAGATCTTCGTTACTAGTATTATTGGAGCGGGATGAAGAAACACATTCGAGATTTTGTTGGTCGATGTCTCACATGTCAGCAAGTAAAGGCTGATCACCAAAGACCAGCAAGGTTGATCCAGCCTTTGGAAGTAGTTTAGTGGAAATTGGAGCATGTCACGATGAATTTTGTGACCCACTTGCCACCAACATCGTAATGGACATGATGCGGTGTGGGTGATAGTGGACCAGCTTTCAAAGTCGGCACACTTTTTGGCAGTGTGGATGACCTTCACACTAGAGAAATTCTTCAAGTTGCATATATGGGAGATTGTCTAGTTACATGGGATGCCCGTATCTATAGTATCGAATCGGGATCCCAGGTTTACGACTTATTTTTGGGATAGTTTGTAGCAAAGCCATGGGAACACAGTCGATGATGAGCACTAATTTTCATCCCTAGATGAACGGTTAGTCGGAGAGGACCATCCACACTTTCGAGCACAAGCTAAGGGGCATGCGTCCTAGATCTCAAGGGTAGCTGGGAAGAGCACCTACCCTTAGTTGAGTTCCCCTACAACAACAGTCATCAGATGAGCATACATATGACACCCTACGAAGCACTATATAGAAGGCCTTGTCATTCTCCGATTTGTTGGAAAGAGGTAGGGAAAAGATACTTTACAGGTCCGGAACTGGTTAGGGACACCCCGAAAAAAGTGGAATTATTACAAAAGTGTCTTCTCATGACTTAGAGCCGGCAGAAGAGCTCACCGACCAACGATGGCGACCTCTAGAGTTTGAGGTGGGAGATCATATCTTCTTGAAGGTGATGCCTAAAAGAGGAGTGGTCAGGTTCGACAAGTGGGGAAAGCTAAGATGGTTGGTACAGTTGAATACAGGTAGGCGTTACCGCTAAATCTATCAGGTGTTCACGCGGTATTCCATGTCTCTATGCATGAAAAATATACCCCTGATCCGAATCATGTGGTAGATTGAGATGAGCTTGTTGTTGATGCGGATGGTACCTTCGAGGAGGGACCAATGCGTATCATGGATAGCCGAGATCAGGTTTTGCGAAGCAAGACTGTGAGGCTAGTAAAGGTGCTGTGGCAGCACCGAGAAGTGGAGGAGGCAACATGGGAGCGTGAGGACACTATACGTACAAATTATCCTTTCTTATTTGAGGATGGAGGTACTTTCTAATAGTCATTTAATAGGTTTTAATCTATGATTGATTAAGCTTAAAGTTTTAAAACCTATTCATCCCTTGTAGTGGTAATTATAGTAGAGGTAATTATAGGTAGTGTTGTGCACTCTATGTGTGTAATCCGGAAGTAAGATCCATAAGGTTTCTCCCCCTCTCAAAACAACAATGATAAAAAGATTTTCCTTATTTTTTTTATTTGTTGACATTGGTATAATACTTACATTTGAACTTTCTTGGCTCTATTCTCATGTCAAAAATTTGTGTGTTATTATGTTATATATAGAGGGATAGAGAACTTAATAATTGTGCTAATTTTAGTGAATTAAACCAATGTGAAGCCCCAATATTAACTCATGATACCACTGGTGTGCGTTGTTCACTACCAAAATTAATTCCTTACCTTTACACTACAGATATAGTAGTGGCAAGCAAGGGTCAATACCATAGAGAAATGAATTAACTTAATTGGTAACAAGTGCAATAATATGTAAATGAAAGGGGGGTTTGTTTGTCACACAAGCATATCATCAAATCGTTAATAAGAATCAATTAATGAAACGTCGGTTCAAAGGCAATTTAACCATTGGTTATGGATTTGATCATAGACACACATACAATCAATTCTTATCAAAAAATTAGTTCAAAGATCATTCAGATGCTCAACGACCTTTTTCATCTCTATAAACATTAATACAAGCCTAGTACTCATATTAAATCTTGTTATTAATCAATTTGGTATTAAGAATCCTCCTTCTATTAATATCAAACCTGGCTATCTCCTCAAGCAGGCCCATAGGAGGGCCTCTTATAGTAGTCTGTCCAGTACTTGAAATTTATTCCCATAAAGGCTGAGCTACGCTCAATAGGGTATCCCCTATGGAGATCACCTTCTAACCTAGATGTATATGAAATGTCGTATGCAAATCATCAGGTCAAGCATCCTTTCAAATACATAAATTTCATAAAATGAATGCTACAATTCCTTGCCATGCCATGAGATGAAAACTCACGCATGCAATGCAAACCCAGCCCCCACAGGCTCCCATTACACATTCTATGCCATACGTATGCATTCGAGCATTCCAAGCCATTGCCATTAATGTTAAACGTCCAATGACTATTTTATAAAAACCTGTGTCTTTCTCAAGGTAGGTATTTATGGACTTTCACCAATTGTCACATAACTGACAAAGCATCTATGAACTTCCACCAAAGGTTTTGCATCCAACGACACACTTTATGAGCTCACTACCAACGGGAGTGCATATTCAAAATTATCGAGTCTTTCACCCAAGGGAGAATCTAGCCTTTCTTGCTAACCCTGAAATATTTTTCAATGCAAACCCTAGTAACTCAGCTAGACATAGGTCCAACTTTCTCGAGTCCACGTATCTACCCGCCAACATTAGTATGTGATTAAAAAATTGCACACACACCTACACTCATGTCGAATGCCCATGAATGTGATGCTACATGTGCCTATCAAAATATAATGTGTAATTGTAATTCATATCATCATGCTCATCATATCATAAAGCATATAAGAAACATGTACATGTTCTACAAATATTCCCAAGCATGTCACATGTGATTTCAATCCAAATAACATACTTGAATTTCTGAGCATTTTAGCAGGCACTTAGTAGGAAAAAAGATGTAAACACATAGCATGCCCAAACAATCTATTTCATCAAACTCAAATCAAACAAGAACTAGTTTTAACATGCTCTCATACCCATCTTCCATATCCTAGATACACTAGGTGTGAGCTATAACACATGAAATTACATCTTTATAGGCCCACGCATTTAATATTGCAACCTTAGGTTAGAAATAAATCTTGATAGGAGAAAACCTTCCCTCTTGTAGCATAATCCCTCATCGTAGAAATCCCGAGCATCTCAAGTCAAGCCTTCCAAACCTTAGCCCTCAGTTCTCGTCTTTGAGACCTTTGAGAAAAGGGCGATCTTTTTGGTATGGTTGCATAGCTCGTGTTGCATTGTAGAGATCTGAAAAATGATGATAATTTTTTTGTTTTGCCGATAGAGCACTATTCATGTACCATTTGTCGGTAGGACACCATATATGCATCATTCAAGTATAAGTCATATTTAGGAACATAATTTAAGTATGTCATAGAAGAGAAACATGCTTAGAATATTAAAATACACCTACTGTGCGAATTTGAGCCTAAACGAAAACAGTTTCAAAAATTGGACGAAAAGGGCATTTCGGTTGGCCTAGGTGGGACCGGCCAAACCCGGCCATTAGCGAAAATATAAATTTTTGAAAATTTTCATTTAAAATAATTTGAAGAACTTTGGTTAAAATAGAATGTCGAATTGAGGCGTTTCGGGACAAGTTATAGTGTAACGGGGTCCCGGATTCATCAAGGGCAAAAGGGTCATTTTGCACTTTTGCCCTCCACTATAAATATAGACCTTTATGTGTAAAAACATCAGTTTTTCAGCTGAAATATAGCAGTACACGTTTTTGGAGGAAAAGAGAAGAAAAATCCTAGGTTCTTGAAGCTTAAAGCCACCAAAACTCATTCCTAGGCCAAGATTTTTGCAAGACTTCCTTCTAAGAAGTTGTTCCTCTCAACAAGAGCTATATTCTCACCGATCGGTTCGTCTATAAAGCGAACACAACTTCCTTGGTTTGAGAAAAACCATTCTAGGTATGATATTTTACTAAGTTGGGAATAGATTTAAGTTTTCTTACCTTCTTATGTGTTGATTGAATGATTTAGGTGTTTACTTGATGTTAGAAAATTATTTAGTTGGTAGTTTATTTGAAAACTTAGAATTAGTGGTATAAGTACTATTGTGTTCTTTGAGTTTTTTTGATAATTTGTTGTTATGATAAAGGTATATATTATTTATGTGTTAGATTATTATATTATACCTTATGTTCATGTAGAAAAACTCTTATGGTTTGAAAGTTATGATGAATTGGTTGTTGTGTATTTGTAGTTGCTTTGAGAAATTGTGAAAGTAATTAATGTGAAGTTTAATCATATATTCAATCCATTGAATGGTATTTTATATTCATGTAGACAAGGTGTTTGATGAAATGTTTCATACAATTCACATTGAAAAAAATATCAAGGCATCTTGGCATACATGAATCTTTGGAACATGGTGTGTGTTGAGCACTTGGTGCTATGCATTATGAGGGTGTAGATCCTGTGGTGAAACACCCAAAATATGGCCAATGACAGTACTCGCGGGCTGACGGGGGCGGACCGTGAAGCGAGACATGGGTGGCATGGAGTTACATGGGTGTGTCATGCATATTGAAATTGCATAGCATTGAGGGGATACGGGGTTATAGCATTAAAAAATGTACACTTGCACATGCCAGGCCTTAAATTTGTTCCTAGTATTAGTATTTTGTCATACCAGCAGTTGAGCTGACCCATTCGTGGGATATCATATTACAGATGAGGCTCCCGGTACTTGAGACTTGAGGAAGTCTTAAAGGAAGGAGAGCAAAGGGGCTTGAATGAATATTTGGCCCTTGGGGCATATTTTGTATGTATGGGCATAAGCCCAAATGACTTGTATTTAAATTTGGAAAAGTAATGGATCATAGATTTTGGGTCATTTTAAAGTGTAAGGGTGTAAACCCAATTGACATTTGAGATGTTTTTATTTAATGAGCATCATATATGTATATTGGACAATTTTATGTATATGTTGAGAATAAGGGATGTGTGTTTAGTTTACATGGGTTGTTGCCACCGAGTGAGGGTGGATTGTGGTTGCTTATGAAATATTGTGAATATTATGTGGGAAAAGGGCTTGAAAAACAAAGGAGGTTATGTCGAAATTTTATGAAAAATTAAAAAAAATGTGTTAAGTGTGAAAAACACCTTTCAAATAGGTGGGAAAGATGTCAAATGGGGGGGTTTAGAAACCTTGAAAGAATAGGTTAAAAATGAAAGAAAAATGACTTGAAAAACTTTGGGAAAACGTGAGAAATGAATGAGAAAGTAATTTATCCAACCTAATAACCTTTCATTTATTTTTCTTATTCTTTTCCCCTCACTCCCCGGGTTTGTGGAAATTCGGGGCGTGACATGCATAGAGTAACGTTAATTCTTGGTCTGGTGCAATCTAACAGTTGGATCTTTGAAGATCTAAGAAAGAAGATGAATAAGATACTTCCTCTCTTTTAGCTCTTCATTCCCTCTTTCTTCTCAGATGATCTTTGGGAAAAATTGGTGAACGACCGAAATTTCCCCCTTTTTATACTTCCTCATTTGCTTGGCCCTCGTTGCACCACATGTTCCCTTTTAACTGGTCCCATTTTATTCCTACTCAATTAAATCTTGTCCTGTGTTAAGTTTAGTATATTTTTGTTGAACTACTTAAATTATTTTTCATGTCCTACGAATAAAATCTAATTGCGATAATTTTAGTTGCCTGTCACTCGATCTCTTCGTAAAATGTAAAAAATCTGATGTTTCGGAAGTCAACAAAAATTAACTGGGTAATTATATTTTGCAATACAAATAGAATGGTTAGGTTTGTTCATCATGCAAGTTCTAGAAAAATTTTGGGTTTTCAACTCGTACCATAACAACTAATTATCATTTTTCCCTCTTTACTTCGGTTAAAATTTTCTCGTGTTTCACAACCAAGGGCTCTTAGGTCTTTATGGTCATTACTTTTGTCCAAAGCTTAAAAGTGCATCGAGTGATGTTGATGGGCATTTGATAATGAATAGAAAATGAATTAATAAAATAGTTTTAATAAATAAAATTTCACTAATTTAGTTGTTATTTTTCAATTGAATTGTGTTTTATTACTTCTAATTCATTTAGGCTTAAGTTGGAATAACTTGCAAAAAACCTATCTTTTTTGTATTTTATTTTGTAGTGGATCTAAGCCCATCCAAATGTAAAATAACTCAAGAGGAATGAAAGACCTATATTAGAGGAATGATGACGCTATGAAAAATCAAAAGCTAGGCCCATGCATAAGCCCAAGTTTAGAGCCAAATCGTTAGGGACTGAGTTTTAGATTTGTAGAAGTCGGCAACCTTACATATGTAAAATATTTTGGACATAAACCTTGGCTCTAACAACCAATTAAGATGAATTTTTACTTTCTGAAAAGCTAATTCTCAAGTATACATCTCTCTAATTTTAGCCTTATCCTTAATCCTGCTTTGTCCAAGTCAAAAATTTTATGGAAAGGAGAATTGGTATTGGAAGATTTCAAAAAGTAGTGAATCTAACATAGTCTTAGTTTTTTGGTCATAAGTTTTTGCTCAAAGACCTAATTGATTAGGTTTTGGTGATCTGAAAGAAGCCTTCCAAAGCTACAACTTTGTGGTTGGACACTTGTTCTAAATCATACATTTATTTTAGTAAAAAATAGCTTGTAATATAAATATGATGCTGGAAAACGAATCTAACAAAATTTTCCTCTTTTACTTTCAAGTTTATCGCAAGGGTTCTCCATCTGCTATAAATTCCCCCCATGGCCTTAGAGCTTAAGATACCATTTTTATACCTTTGTAGACCATTTTGTCACATTTATCTTGTATTTATTTTATTCATAGTTGTTTTTCTTTTACTTTGGAGAGCATTCTCTCTACATTTTCACTACTCATCTACTTGCTTTGTCATAGCAAAGAAGTGTGAGTAGTTTTCTTATTAATCTTTAGTAAAGGTTGAAATTTTTGCAAGTATATACTTGAAGTTTATTTGTATGACCTACTTTGGATTAGTGCTTCATGTTTCTCTTTCTATGGTTGGTTGAATAACTTTACAGAGGCTCTATAATTTGTATAAGTTTTTTTATTGTTTAGCAACACCCTAAACCTTGGTATAAACAATACTACTATGATTCCTTGCAAGTATTGAAGCTCGGTCTTTAAAGTTTCATATTCAATCTCTCAAACATTGTTGGTTTTTCACAAAGATATCATTCAATTAATCTTCAACTAACCCAGGGATTAACTAAGTTATACAAGTTGCATAAATACATGTCCAACAAACGCAAGCATTTCCAGATCCTTTAACTAAAGAGTAGTTTTTTCATCATTAAAATCTTGTAATTTGTCCATAAACCATCAAACTAATAAATCATTATTTTAATGTTTCACTCTTTTCTCTATTGATCTTTATTCCAAGATAACCAAATTAATTCCATGTAGATTGACCTTGAATCTAACTGAGTTTTATTACTACTACTTGATCACCTAAATTTTGGTGTACCTTTGGGAATCAAGTAAGTTTTTAGCGCCGTTGTTGGAGAATCTAATTTTTGAAATTAAGTGAAGAGAACTTTATTCTTTTGTATATATCATTTTTTTCTGCATATATACACCTTTTGATTTTTGATTAGTGTCAGATTTGCATGTTTGGTTTCAAGTAGTTATGGTAGAGAGGAATTAAAAGAATATGTAGTGTCAGTTAATCTATAAAGTCCATCCACTCCTTGATCTATTACATTTCATAGTTTTTCACTTAGTAGAGTAAGAAATCAAATGGATAATAGAGAAAAGGAAGTTAATGGGCAACCAAATAGAGGTCTTAGGGAGTATTTGCATCATGTTTGTTGTTTTAAATAACTACAATATTAAACCAAGTTCCATACAACTATTACCTCAATTTCATGGGCTCGAGTCTAAAAATCCATACTTGCACAAAAAAGAATTTGTGGAAGTGTGCAAAAATTTTCAAGATAATTTTGACGTAGCCCGACTAAAGCTTTTCCCTTTTCCACTGAAGGATAAAACCAAATTGTGGTTAAATTCTTTGAATACCTTGTCTATTTCCAATTGGCAAGCTTTGCAAAAAGAGTTCCCCTCTCCATCGAAATGCTTTAAAATGTCAAATCATTAATTTTTCAATCAAAGAGGGAGAAATTTTTTATAAATGTTAGGAGAGATTCAAATATCTACTCCAAGCTTACAACACTACACTTTTGAAAACTGGCAATTGGTTGGTTTCTTCTATGAAGCTCTTCCTACTTGTTTACGACAGTTCATTGAGATAATGTCTCTAGGATGGTTTATGAATAAAAGTCCAGCTGATGTGTTTGATTATTTTGATACTCTTGTCGAGAATGCCTAGATATTGGACTCGACATCATTTCCTCACCTAGCATCTAGAGCTACCACTTTCCATGGGAGATTTTTTTTTGAAAGATAAGGATGATTTGAGAGGCAATATAGCCTCTTTGTCTCATAAGCTTCAATCATTGAAAATGTGTAAAGTTAATGAAGTGTCTAGTGTTCCTCCTATGGAGCAAGTATGCGGGATTTGTGCTTTGACAAGACATCCCACTAGGGAGTGCCCTACTATACCAAGTTTCAAAGAGGTCTGGTTGAATCAAACCAACATGGTCTCAGAATTCCAAAATCCTTATTCCAATCCTTATTTTGAGACTTACAATCTAGTGTGGAAAAATCACCCAAACTTCAGTTGGAGGAACAACCAACAACATTCATCATGAAATCATCCACCATGAAAAAATTCTCCACAGTATCCTCCACACCAATCACCATAGAAAGGAGTCTAGAGCACACCTTATATCAATTCATGTAGAACCTGATGAGTTTAAATAGTCAGACAGCCCAAAGCATTGATGACATCAAGAGTCACCTTGCAAAGTTGACTCAATCATTGAGCATTTCTGAGAAGGAAAAATTTCCTTCTTATTCGAAACCAACTCAGGGTCATTTTCAAGTAGGTATTCCTTCTACTCCCTATTCTCCTTCTGATAATGGGGAATCAATGACCATGTTGAGAAGTAGTGATGAGTATAGAATATTGCATATCATGTATCTCTTTTGCACCCATATTGCTTGTTTTGTGGTGAAAATTGTGGGATATGCTTTCAAACTCACAATTAATAGATATTCGTGTGATTGTAGGTAAAGAGCAGGTAAGGTCTTGCATAAAGCCTCCCATCAAGTGCTTGAAGGGAATGGGGACGAAGGGAATGCTTAACATGTAACACCCAACTCGGGGTACGGTATCTGTCACAAATGATGAGGAGAAACCAACAACAATTGCATAACTTTGATACCATTATATACATACAAATTATGTTTAAAGGACATAAAAAAAACCCCCCACGATTACATCTTAGTCGACCCTCTAAACTAGGCAGTGGACTCCTCTTGTCTTTAATGTTTTTCCTAAAAAGTCATTGAGACCATTAGTGAGAGCAAGGATGCAATCAATAATCTTGAGCACAACAAGAGATAAATAAACTAGGAACAACCTTAATCACGTTGCAATTACCAATATTAAAATTACACTTCACCACTTACACATTGTTCGGATACATCACATAGACATAACTTGTATAAATCACATAGGCAAAATTTATCACTAAAATAGTTACTTTCAAATAAATTATGTCACATAACGAATACCCTCGCGCATACCCCAGTTACATTCTCATCACTTAGAAGACTCTAGTCAGATAAATACTTCTCATTCTTGTCACTTAGATGACTTAAATACGTAATTTAATTCCGTCATATAGATGTCGTTGTTAATCCACTCGAATCACAAGGCTAATTTTGGTCAAGCAATTAATTCTTGTCTTACAGATGACTCACAATCACATAATATTTCCTATCACACAGAATCTACTTGGCAATTCCCCTCACATAGACATTATACAATCACTTAATATTTTGTCACGAAGATGACACACAAACTTACTATTTCTCGTCACGTAGACGTTACACAATCACTTAATATTTCCTGTCGCAAAGATTACTCGTATGCTTAATATTTTTCTGTCACGTAGATGACACACAAACTGAATATTTACCATCAAGTAGATGTTACAAAATTACTTAATATTTCTTGTCACAAAGACGACACACAAACTTAATATTTCTCGTCATGGAGACGTCACACAAACTTAGCATTTCACGTCACGTTGACGTCACACAATCACTTAATATTTTCCGTCACAAAGACAACTCATATACTTAAAATTTTCCCGTCACATAGACATTCACAGTCACTTAATATTTTCAGTTACGAAGACGATACACAAACTTAATATTTTTTGGCACGAAAGCCATTCGTATGGCACTTCTATCGTATGGACAACTTGTGTATTTATAATATTCCCAATCGATTTTATGAACCACGCTCTCATTGCAACTCTCACCATTTTGATGGCTTGCACCCACATTAATATCTCATCACAGGAATGCATCATGCTCGCAAATGAATTTAGCTTACAAACAGTCAACTCAAAATGCATGCACATACTTCATCATACAATCAACCTTAGCCACAAAAGCTTACTCTGTCATTTAAACCATCTTTGTCACCCAAATATTACACCACTTAGTTATTAAATCTCAAAAGAGTTTATAAAACAACCATTTAAACAAAACTTAAATGTGTATCAATAACGAGAATGTAGGATAGCACACCTACCTTGTAGACGACCCCTCCGTCAGAGCTTTAAGTGCGGCATTCTTTGACATTTTTACCTCTATACTTGCCACGCCCAATATCCATAATCCCACTCGAGTGTTAACATGTAATAATGCTTAAATCCGTAATGGTTTACGCAACTCAAATTTTAATACTCAATCGAGTCAAATAAATGATCCATTTACATCGAGTAAAATTATCTACTCGAATTGATTCAACTAATCTTCTCAAATCCGTTAAATCCATATTTATTTGAACCAATTACATTAAATGAAACCTTTCTCATAAAAATGCAAACATAACAAAAGTATACTTGAATTTGCATAATTTCCTACATCATAAAATTTTACATGTTTTCTTTTAATTACTCATCCATGGATTCATTCAATTTCAAGAACATTTCATAATATTTTTAAATTATCGACTTGACTATTATATCTCTACATCAAAATTCAACCTACACACAATAATTCTTTTCTTCCTATTTATTTTTTTACATGCTGACCTTGTGCTCACACACCCACCTAAACATTATATTAATTTTCCAATCAATACCCGTGATATAACACTTCCATAACAACCTTACCATTAAACCCACACGCAATACACCATTCTTAGATTACAAGCAATACCCAATATATATACACTAAGAATTCTTATATATTCATTTAAAATGAGAGGATAGATTACATAGCTTGCCTCTTATACCCACTTCCTACAC
>CM042198.1:3981429-3995019 GCA_023539305.1 Ilex asprella
ATTGATTTGAATGCCTATTTATAAAGGCTAGTCATTACAAGGATTAGGAAACTTCCTAAAATAGCTTATCCTATTTAAGGAATATCTCTTACTTGTGGGTAAAGAAATATCTCTTACTTTCCTAAAAAGAATAACTCACATGCCTAAATTTAAAAGGAAAGTACTTGGCATGCAAACCTTACAATCAAACCCTAACAAGAATGAATAGTGCGCTGTTACTGTAGCATGAACAGTACGATGCTACAGTAACTCCGAAAATCCTATTTCATAAGAAGTAAAACATGTGGGCCAAGCATCCTCAAGCCCACTTATTCTAATAATAATAATCCTTTAAATAAATTGGAGGCCTTAACAACAACGAGCCAATTTATGCTTAGCCTTAGCCTAGCCGGATTCCTCTAGAACTTGAACCATGTTGATGAATCTTTGTTGTTCAAGTGGATCATGGTCAATGGGCCTCCACGAACTTGCTTGAGTCTATGCCTCTTGAATTAGACCATTGAGTACATCCTTAAACTTCCTTGCTCGTGCTCTCGTAACCGGCCCAATTGGAACTTTAACTAGATCACTTGAAGTTGGGCCATGATTCGCATCAGATTTTGACAATTCCTTTACACATTTCACTTATATTCTACTTGTAATCTTCATTTCTTGCATTGTAATCTTAATTTCTATCACTTTAATCTCTTTTATTTCAAGTGTGATCTAGTTTAAATACATGCTCTTGCATTTTCCATTGCTACAACTGGGTTTCTTTACAACTTTTCTAATTTCAACTGGGTGTAGTCTTTAAGCTTTGATTTTGGATATGAAATGAATTTCTCTTGGTAGATTACTTTCTCCTAGCATTAATACAAGTTCAAGGCTCTATTTTAAGCTTTATTTCAGCTCTATTTTCAGTCTATTTCATTTGCATGTCTCTTTATATTATGTATTTCTTTCTTGCTTTCATGAGTAGATAGATTTTAAGTTGGCCAATTCAAGGGAGACCTCCTTTTGAATTTTCCATTTCAACTCATTTTCTTTCCTTCTCTTGGTGTACGATGGTTTGATTTGACTAGGTTGAGAGTGGATGTGGTTGTGAGTCTTTGATATCCCGTAGGCCAAGTCACGGGTTATGTTTGGATACTTACCACCAAAACTTGTTTTCCTTTTATTTTTTTTAGCAAAAACTCAACTCACAAATCATCTAAACATCAAAATATTTTACACTTTTCATTTTTCACAAAATCTCCTTCACATAATTCCCTTCCTTATCTGAGGAGACGACCTTGAAATACTTTTCCAAGTAAAACACAGCACTTAAAAGATTCCTTGTGGTTGGGGAGCACTTTTGTTCATACATTCTCCATTTCATACATTTTATTTCCACGATTCTGTTGCCCTTTCTTTTGACATCATTCTAGGGGAGAGTGACACTACCATTCATACATTAGCCATATACACATTAAGGGATGATGTTAGGAGAGTATGAAAACTATAATGGATTTTGTCAAGAAGCATTCCTCATCGAACAAGTGAGTTCCATTTTGAGGACCTACACAGTACCCAAGTTGAAAGATCCCAATTGCCTGACCATTGCCATAACCATTGGGAATTGTCGTGTGGAGCAAGCGTGACAAGACTTGGGAGCAAGTGTCAACCTTTTACCCTTTTTGGTGTATCAACAACTGCAACTTAAGGAGTTGAAGCTAACTCCAATCACTCTTCAATTTGAGGATCTAAGTGTGAAAACACCATGGGGAGTAATTGAGGATGTTTTAGTCTAAGTGGACAATTTTTATTTTCCCGTTGACTTTATTGTTCTTGACATTCACCCCATTGCTAACCCTAGTTCATAGATTCGTGTCATATAAGGAAGGCATTTCCTTGCTACTTCTAATGCTATGATAAATTACAGGAATAGTCTAATGAAGATTGCCTTTAGAAACATGATGATGGATCTCAATGTGTTCAATCTTTTCAAGCATTTGGAAGATGATGAGGAAGTTCATGAGTTCAATCAGATTGATATTTTGGTAGAGGATCACATGGAGCTACTTTGTAATTCCAAGTTTGAGAAGGAAACGTTTATCAAAGATGAGGAGCCAAAAAGTGTGCAAGGGGTGGAGAATCGGACCCCAACATTTGAAAAACTTCCACCACTAGAGATGAAGATTTTTCCATTAATTGTGCAAACACCCATCTTGGAGTTGAAACCATTGCCATCTACACTCAAGTATGCATTTCTAGGGGAGCACAAGGCAGTCCTAGTTGCAATAAACTCTTCTTGCAATTGTCGACAGTAAATGGGTTAGTCCCACACAAGTAGTACCGAAGAAGTCAGGAGTCAGTGTAGTTGCAAATGAGGAGAATGAGTTGCATCCAACAAGGATGGTTATCGATTGGAGAGTTTGCATCGATTATTGGAAACTCAACTCATGCACAATAAATGATCAATTTCCCTTGCCATTCCTCGATCAAGTGTTGGAGAGAGTAGTGAGGCATCTTTTTTTATTGCTTCTTGGATGGATATTTTGGCTACAATCAAATAGAGATTGCCTTGAAAGATAAAGAGAAGACCACATTCATGTGCCCTTTTGATAATTATGTCTATCGCCAAATGCCATTTGGTTCGTGCAATGCCCCAAGAACTTTTGAAAGATATATGATGAGAATTTTCACTGACATGGTGGAGAATATTGTGGAGGTTTTCACAAATGACTTATAAGTATTTGGGGACTAATTTGATGGTTGCTTGAAAAATTTAGAGAAAGTTTTAAAGAGATGTGCAGAGAAGAATTTGGTGCTACATTGGGAGAAGTGCCACTTCATGGTAACACAAGGGATTGTGGTTGGACACATTGCGTCTGCAAAGGGGATTAAAGTAAACCAATCCAAGGTTGAAGCAATTTCCAACCTACCTTGGCCATGCTGGTTTTTATCATCGATTTATTAAGGATTTTAGTGCATTGACAAAACCCTTGACCAATTTTCTAGCAAAGGATGTCCCTCTGTGTGGTTGGATGATTGTGATGCTAACTTCGCCTCCAATCATGCGACCACCCAAGTGGAAACTACTATTTGAACTCATGTGTGACGCGAATGATTGCACGAACGGCATAGTGCTAGGTCAAAAGGAAGACAAAAGACCATATGTAATATACTAGACTAGTAAAACTCTAAATGAAGCACAAATGAATTACACTATCATCGAAAAAGAGTTGCTGACAGTAAGTACTATTTGCATTGGACAAATTTAGGTCATACTTCATTGGTTTGCCTATTGTAGTTAACATTGTCCACTCTGCTTTGAAATATTTGTTGCCCACGTAGGACGCTAAATCGAGACTTATTAGGTGGATTCTCCTCCTTCAAGAATTCAACATGATTATCAAGGGCAAGAAAGAAGCCGAGAATGTGGTGGTAGAACATTTGTCATGGCTTGTTGTCCAAGATGCCGAATAGCATATCCTTATCCCTGATTTCTTTGCTGATGAGCATTTCTTTTCTATCCATTCAATTTTTTTGTGGTATGCTGATATTTGTAATTTTCTTGCTATAGGACAATTACCACCGCATTGGAGCCCAAAAGATAAGCAAAGATTCATGGCATATGTGAAGTACTTCTACTTCGACAACCTGTACTTGTTAAAATATTGCCCCGATCAAGTCATGAGGAGATTTGTACTAGAAAATGAACAATGGGATGTTATTTCCTTATGCCATTCAGAGGCGTATGGTGGGCACTTCTTTTTCAAGAAAACTTCAGCTAAGGTTTTACAAAGAAGTTTTTATTGGCCTTCATTGATTAAAGACTATGTTTTATTTTTCAAAGAAAGTGATAGGCATCAAAGTTTGGGAAGTGTGGCCCATAGAAACATGATGCTCCTATACCTCGTGTTTGTCATTGAAATATTCGATTGTTGGGACATCGATTTCATAGGTCCATTCCCTATGTCCTTTGGTTACCTTTATATCTTAGTGGTAGTAGACTATGTGTTGAAGTGGGTAGAGACAATCTCAACCAAGGCAAACGACCATCGACTTGTGGTCAAGTTTTTAAAATAAAACATTTTTCAAGGTTTGGGATACCTCGTGCAATGATAAGTGACGGTGGATCTCATTTTTGCAATATACCATTTGTTTCTTTGATGCATAAATATGGTGTAACACACAAGGTGTCCACTGCTCATCACCCATAGACTAATGACCAAGCCGAGTTGGCCAATAAGGAGATAAAAAACCTAATAGAAAAAATAGTTAACCCAGACCGAAAGGATTGCTCACTTAGGTTGACCGATGCCTTGTGGGCTTACCGCACTGCCTATGAGACCATCATAGGTATGTCTCCCTATCGGCTAGTCTACGACAATGCTTGTCATTAGCCAGTAGAGATGGAACAAAAGGCCTATTGGGCCATAAAAATCTTGAATTTCAATATGAGAATAGCTAGAGAACATAGTAAGTTGGAGTTGAATGGATTGGAGGAAATTCGTAGATATGCATACGAGAGCTCAAAAATTCACTAAGAAATGGCAAATATTTTCCATAAAAAATCCATTTTGAGAAAGACATTAAAGCCCGGCCAAAAGTGCTCTTATATAATTGTTGCCTCTCCATTTTTCAAAGTAAACTTCTAATATGCTGGGATGAACCGGATCTTGTCAAGGTGGTCTACCCTAATGGAGTCGTGGAAATAGCAAACCCCAAAGATGGTAAAACATTCAAGGTCAATGGCCAAGGACATAAAATCATTCTTCGAGGGGTTTGAGATTCAAACCGTGGAAGAGGAGTTGGTGGATCCGGTCTATCTGGACCTTGTTGAGGAATAACTTTTGAATTAGATTTTAGTGTACAACCGCTTTCCTTTATTCTTTAGTTTGAAAATTTAATTGTTTACTTACATTTATTTGCGCATAGTGGTGTTTTTTTCAAAGCTCGTTGCGAGGTGTTCTCTTACCCTTCTCGTTTCATTTTAAAGTCCATCATTGCATTCCATCTCTTTTTGTTGCATTGAGGTGCACCATTTGTACGATACACCAAATTTTTTTTTATAATACCATTTTTGTGGTGAAATGCACCATTCATATATTCTATCAATTTTTTGTATAGAATAGTTGAAAAATATGTGAAAAAGTTTATAATTTTTTGTGAAACATAAATGAATGTTGAACTATATTCCTCTATTCAAAGTGTTAGGTTTAGTGATAGTTAGACCTTTTGCTTTGAACTTCGAATATATTAGCACATCATTGAAGTCCATCGGAGTATCACATATGTGTTTTCTTTCGAACTCAACCATAGTGCACCTTGAATATGTAATTTTGGTAATTCATGGATTGGATTCACATTTTAGAGCTTGACATGCATAGTGGAGATGAAGTAAGTACCCATGTGAGCTTTAGTGTCAATCCTTGTTGGAGGAGACTTACATTTACTCAAAGGAACAATTTTTGAAATTCAAAATCTATTCAATAATCTCATTATTTTTGCTTTGGTTAGAGTGCATATGGATAGTAGACTAACTGTCTTAGAATGCCAACTTGTCTCACCGTGTTTATCTAGAGATGATCTTAGGGCCATCTTAGAATTGCATTGAGCCTTACCCTTTTTCATGTGAAAAATCTTTTCCTAGTGCTGATCAACTAACGGCATGAATATTGTCGTACACTGATTAGTAGTTAAAATTAGCAATTCACAATGCCTTTTCAAGACTAAATATACTCTGAAGGAGTGTAAATGATGACATTTTAGGTCCTAAAGGGCTCAAGGGAAACAAGAATCACACTTGAATGAAACACCAACATATTGGGGGACAAAATAGGAAAAGTTTGGAATAAAGCAAGAAAGTTCGAACGTCAAGTCACGTTCGAACGTTCCCTTGAAACATTAGAAGACCAGACTGTTGAGACATGGCGTGTTGCAGCCAAGAAGAGAGACAATAAGATACTTGAGTACCACCTTCAAATGGCAACTCACGTTTGAATGTCCCCTGGAATTATTTGAGGACCATGATGCTGCATGGAGTGTGGAAATAGACTTCACAGAAGACCACAATTTACATGAGTGGGAAGGTCAGACCCCATCTGGCGTTTAAACGCCCATCAAGCAAAGACAAAAACATCGTTTGAATGTTGTCTCCAAATTCACCACAGAGTGGTTAGCTTTCCATTGGGACTTGGGCAGCCATGCACTATTCGTTCTCCCCCTCTTGTCTCCTCCTCCTTGCCTACATATACTCCCATTGTGGGTGAGTAAAGGGACGGGGAGAATTGTTCTGGAGATTGGTTTGGAATGTGATGCCCCAAATTCCAGGGGTCATTTATTAACTGTTGACAACTCGTCAACCCATGAAAATACCCATGGATGTCGCATAACCCGACATTACATTAAAAAATCCTTTAATTGAGATTATAGCCTACAATGTAACTCGGATTCCAACATTCATTTAATCCAATACAAGTCTAAAACACCATGATTCATAACCCATTAGGGTTCAATTTGGTCATTAAGAGGAAGGAAATTCAAAGCCCAAAGCTTGGCAAAACATTTATAAAATTTCAGATTTTTGGAAGAGCTACCGGTAGGTGTTTATCGGCTACCGGTAGCTCAGGACCATTGGAAAGTACGACTTGTTGACTACCGGTACTTGTCACCTTCTAGGTCACGACTACCGGCAGCTGCTACCTGCTGGGCCATGACTACCGGTTGACTACTGGTAGCTACTACCTACTGGGCCACGACTACCTGTTGACTACCGGTAGTTGTTGCCTTATGGGCAACGACTACTGGTAGTTCAGCCCAAAATTTGCCCATTTCTATAGTTTTTCCTTTCCAATTCATTTCAAAACTTCTCAAAACCAAATAATGCATGTACAACCCGACATAATCTCATAAAACGTGACATTTTCATTCTAAATATAATTCATAGGAATTCCATTACAAACCATACCTAGTTTTTCATCCTTAATTTACAAAACTCAAACAAAACTCAAAACAGGGCCACATGCAGGCCCTCTTCACCCTTGGTGACCCAAATGTGCTCTGTCCATCGGATTATACACCGCACCTAAAATGTATTCCCGTATAGGATGAGCCAACGCCCAGTAGAGTAGATACTACAAAGGCTACTCCCCACCTAGATGCACTTGAAATGCATTCACATACAACTACAATCATCCATAACAATTCCAATCAAGTGTATGCAACTCAATGATGGAATTTACTATGACATGCTATACAATGAGGTGAGACTCACTCATACACTCAATTTGAGCCCTCCCCGGCTCCTCAACACATGCAAGTTACAATGTGTATGCATCCGTCATCCGTGTTACACATCGAATGACCTTAACATTCTCGGGTCTTTCTTGGGGTTGATGTTTATGGACTTACACCAACAACACCTAACTGACACGGAATTCATAGACTTCAACCAACGGTTCAACGTACAATGACACACTTTATGGACTCTTATACCAACGGAGTGCGTATCCAATTTTCGGGCCTCTCACCCTAGGGATCTTCCAGTCCCTTCTTACTAACTCCAACCTAACTTATCATGAAACTGTGTGACTTTTCTAGGCCTTCGGCCTAACTCTCCAAGCTACCTGTCAATCACCAAGTGCAATGTTGACAACAATCATGCACACACCTATGTGATGAAATGTTCCCGTGTATATGCAATGTGATGCACCATTGCAATAACAATCATGTCCCATAAATAATGTCATATGAACAATTCCAACACGTCCATGATAAATTAAATCCTAAGCATATAAATATCATATTTGTCACAATGTCAATAAATCAAAACATGCATATATCAACTAGTACATTCCAATCGTAAATCATATCATAAGCATATGATTTCATATTATCACATCCTCCAAGCATGTTATAGCGTAATCTCATGCAATTAACACACTTTATCTCACATGGGCATTTTTATCAAACACCTTAAAGGCACTCAATTCATAAAACACATAGCTGCCTCAAAATTTCCTAAGTTATAAGAATAATCACATGTAACTTTTATATATCACAATTAAGCTAGAAACTAGCCTAAATCATTTCCATTCTCACTTTTCCACTTCCATAACCATATATATACACATAAAATTAATACATAGGCATATGTAAATTTAACCCTTATTCTACCAACATCTAAGGTAAATAATCCAAGGTAGGAAGAACCTCACCTTAATAGAAGTGTAGAAGACTTCTATAACACCAAACCAACTTCAAAGCTTGGATTTTCCCAAATATCCTCTTTTGGATCTTCTATGAAATCCTTCGTTGTTGGTACATACGCATAGCCCTCGTCGCGGTGATCGATTTCCTCTCTTGGCTCGGTGGAATCCGAGCGACGGAACTACGGGAATCGACGGAGAAAGCTTGAAGAACTCACTTTTCTCTCTCTTCTCTCTCTATGGCCGGCCAAAGGTGCCGAACAATGGGATATTTCTGCTGAAATATCCACTTTAAGACCCTATTTATATTTTTTAATACTCGGCCCACGTCGTGCCGCGTGTCCTTTGCTCGATCGGGTCCGTTTTTACCCCGAAATAATTTATTTGATCCGGGTTTAAGTTCAAATTGATTTTATTTGAACTTTTATTCAATTACAAGGAAATTTCAAAATTTCTATTTTTGGGGACTTTTGTGAGTTCATCCGCCACCTAGCCGCCTCAAACCACGTGCAAAAATCTGACTATTTTGAAATTCGATGAAATTCGACGAAATTCAACTGGGTGACTAGATTTCGCGATACGAATCCAAATGCGAAGTCCATTGTGTCATACGAGGTCTATAGAACAAGTATTTCAATTTTGCATTATAGTGACAAAATGACCATTTTGCCCTTTTTCGAAAAAAAATCAAAATTTCCCAGATTTTACATTCTCCCCCCCTTAAAAGAATTTTGTCCCTGAAATTCACTTAGACGTACACATACATTCACATGCCTATGCAACAATCATTAAATACGAAATGACTAGTAGAGTGTACCTCCATCCTCAAATAAGAAATGATAATTGGTACGAATAATGTGATCGCGCTCCCATGTTGTCTCCACCACTCCTTGGTGTTTCCACAACACCTTTATTAGCCTCACGGTCTTGCCTTGCAAAACCTGATCCCGACTATCCATGATGCACACTAGTCCTTCCTCGAAGGTCCCATTAACATCAACAACAAGCTCACCCCAATCCACCACATGAGTCAGATCCGGGGTGTATTTCCGGAGCATGGAGACATGGAATATCGCATGAACACCAGATAGGTTTGGCGGTAACACCAACTTATAAGCAACTGTACCCACCCTCTCGAGTACCTCGAAGGGCCTAATGTACCTCAATGATAACTTCCCCCGCTTGCCGAATTTGACCACTCCTCCTGTAGGAATCACCTTCAAGAAGACACGATCTCCCACCTCAAACTCTAGAGGTCACCGCCATTTGTCGGCATAGCTCTTCTGCCGGCTCTGAGCCGTGAGAAGAAGCTTTTGTAGCAAATCCACCTTCTCCGAGGTGTCTTTGACCAATTACAGAGCCGTAGAAGATCTCTCTCCTACCTCCGTCCAACAAACCGGAGAATGACAATGCCTCCCATATAGTGCCTCATAGGGTGCCTTTTGTATGCTTGCATAATAACTATTATTGTTGGCAAACTCCACCAAGGGTAAGTGTTCTTCCTAGCTTTCCTTGAGATCTAGGATGCATGCCCGTAGCATGTCCTCTAAGGTCTGGATGGTCCTCTCTGACTGACCGTCCATCTGGGGATGAAAAACAGTACTCATCATCAATTGTATCCCCATGGCTCACTGAAAATTCTCTCAAAAATGAGCCATAAATTTGGGATCCCAAATTGATACTATAGATACGGTACCCCATGTAGCCGGACAATCTTTTATATATATAACTTGCAGAATTCCTCCAATGTGACAGTCATCTGTACTGCCAAAAACTGTGCCGACTTAGTAAGCCGGACCACTATCACCCACACCGCGTCATGCCCTCACAATGTTCATCGCAAGTGAATCACAAAATGCATTGTGATATGCTCTCACTTCCACTCAGCTACCTCCAAAGGTTGGAGCAAATCTACTGGTCTCTGGTGCTCAGCCTTAACCTGCTAAATACGTGAGACAACGACTAATGAAGTCGCCAACCTACCTCTTCATTCCACTCCAGTAATACTGGCAACAAAGATCATTATACATCTTCGTGCCACCTGGATGAACCTCAAAACGGGAGCAATGAAACTCCCTAAGGACCTCCTCCCTCAATCCCGGAGACTGGGGAACTATAACCCGTCCCCTATACCAAAGGCTACCATCCATGGAAAGGGTCCAGCCCTCATCACCAGTGCCCGACCGCACTCGGTCCTTAATGGACATTATCTTTGGGTCTTGTTCCTGGGACTCTATCACTCTGCTCAGTAGGGAAGGCGTGGCCACAAAACTCTCCAAAGTACCCTGAGCCTGCCCCATGTAGCGTTATCCGAACTGTCCAACAGTCTCAAGCATCTGCCACTCCCAAGAAGCTATACTAGCCAAGACTCCCCGTAACTTCTGACTGAGTGCATCAGCCACCACATTTGTTTTATCGGGATGGTAATGCAAAGTAAAGTCATAGTCTTCCAGATACTCCATCCACCTACGTTGTCTCATCTTGAGATCCCGCTGTGTAAAGATGTACTTCAGACTTTTGTGGTCTAAAAACACCTTGAACTACTCACCGTATAGATAGTGGCGCCAAGCCTTTAAGGCAAAGACAATGACAGCCAACTCCATGTCATGTGTGGGATAATTCTGCTCGTGATTTTTTAACTATCGAGAACCATAAGTCACGATTCTCCCGAGCTGCATCAAAACGCAACCAAGTACGTCCTTGGAGGCATCACAATATATTGTGTACCTCTGTCCCCTCTTCGGAACTATCAAAATAGGAGGTGAGGTAAGTCTCCTCTTCAATTCCTAGAATGCCTTCTCACATGAGTCATTCCACTCAAACTTAACCACCTTTCGGATCAACTTTGTCATAGGTGCAGCTAATCGAGAGAAGTCCTCAATGAACTGCCTATAATACCCTGTCAATCCCAAGAAACTACAGATCTCGAAGGCTGACTTCGGCCTCTCCCAATTCATGACTGCCTCAACCTTCTCAGGGTCCACGGATACAGCCGAAGCCGACACTACATGTCCTAAAAATTTCCCTTTAGTCAGCCAAAATTCACACTTGCTAAACTTGGCATACAACTAATGGTCTATCAAGGTCTGGAGAACAATCCGCAAGTGACCCTCATGCTCCTCCTCAGACTTGGAGTAGATCAAGATGTCGTCAACGAAGACCACAACAAACTGATCTAGGTAGGGTTGGAACACCCTATGCATGAGATCTATGAATGTTGCTGGAGCATTCGTCAATCCAAAAGGCATAACAGTAAACTCAAAATGCCCATACCGCATCCTAAATGCTGTCTTAGGGATATCCGCCTCCCTAACTCTCAACTGATGATAACCGGTGCAAAGATCTATTTTAGAGTAGACCCGCGCCCCTCTCAGCTGATCAAACAAATCATCAATCCTTGTTAAAGGGTACCTATTCTTGACAGTAACCCTATTCAACTGCTGATAATGAATGCATAACCGAAGGGTCTTGTCCTTCTTTTTGGCGAACAGCACCGGAGTGCCCCAATGTAAGTGTTCGATCAAATGAACCCCCTGTCCAACAATTCCTGTAATTAGACCTTGAGTTCTTGTAACTTGGTAGGTGACTTGATCCGAAAATGTGTATACCCAAGTGCAAGCGGTCAAGTTGTAGTAATAATCCGGTTTGAGTTCAGAGTCGAATCCACAGGGAACTAGTAGTTTTGGTGTTTCAAAGTTGACAGTAATAGAGACCAATTGATTGTATCCTTTGAGATTTTTAAGTTGTGGATGGTGGATGATTTCTTGAACAGAATATTGAATTCTTACCAAGAAATTTTCTAGACAAAATATAAGATGAATTCAAATGGCAGAAAAGTCACTCTTTAGTTCGAGGATCGGGACATGTGGTCAATTATCTGGTGTATTATATTTGTGTTTGATAACTCAATTAACTCCCGTGTCAATAGCAAGTTAATCGGAAGATGAAGATGGATTGTGAGAATTTAAATCGTGGTTCCAATGTCTTATAGAGATCTACAAGAATTGTTTGCACCGAGAGTCATCGCGTCCACAATCAAGCAAGTGTTCCCACGTGACATCTAACCACAATTTTAATATTCCATTCTTTTAAATAAGCTCCTTAATGGGGATGATTAAAGGGTAGTCAAGAATATCTAGCCAGGGTACTTGCCTTGAAACGAGGAGTCTTTCCATCCAAGAGTCGTCCGTGTCATAGAAAGACTTTCGATTATACAAAAGTACCTTAGCTTTGCTAGATGCAATCAATCATCCAATAAGCAAGGGGATGTAAACGTTAAGCATTAGAACAAAGCATCATATAACTTCTGGACAATCAATACATACCCTTCACCTCTTACTAAAGAGTGAATGAGAAACTACTCACTCTTCATAGCTTTGGTAAAGCTATAAAAGTGAGTGATGCTCATCCCTCTAAGTAGAGGACTTCTCAAAGTAAAGGTACAATTAACAAAGGGCTAATCTTCAACGAAGAATGAGTGAATAACATTCCACCCTTTACGGCTTTGGTAAAGCTCTAAAAAAGTGGAAGAGTTTCACTCCTCTAAGCAAGAAGGGAGCTCAAATAATGGAAGTGCAAAACATAAATAAAAGCATGTATGTAAGAACATAAATGTAAAGACTAGAACTAAATAGATACATAAATGTAAAGACTTGAATTATAACAAAAGCATAAATGTAAAGACTTGAAGTAATTAAAGAAACTACAACTCTTAAGTAAGCGTAAATGTAAACATTAATGTAAAGAAAAATGAGTGGGAATATAAACTCCCCAGTTCGTCTAGCAGAGAGAAAGACTAAGACAAGAATTGAAATAGATATATGTGATGAAATGCCAAGTGATGAATTCGTCAAATGGTTCCACCCATGAGTCCCATTTTCTCTCCACAAAACCAAGTGTATATATAGGCAAGGAGAAGGCAGGGAGAGGGGTAAAAGAATAGACCTGGGCACCAAAGTCAAAGTGAAACGCCAACCACTCTGCCGACAGTCTGTCAATACCGTTCGAACAGTAAATGGCGTTCGAACGGTTTATCTGTCTTCGCTCTCTACCGTTCAAACGTTAGATAGATTCAGTGTCTACCAATTATGTCAGAAGACACGTGGTTCCCTGTAGAAAATCTTCCTCCAAGTCTTTGTGTAAATCTCCCTCTAGGTCCTTGCAGAATCTGACTGCTTTTTTTCCAATAATTCCAAGGGGCGTTCGAACGGTGGTTGTCGTTCGAACGTGGCACCCAAGTACCTGGGCTTTCTGACTACAAGTCCGCAACATGCCATGTCTTCAGTCAGTCTGATCTTGCCATTGCTCCAGTAGACGTTCAAACGTTGATGACCGTTCGAACGTAGCACTCAAGTCTCCAGGGCCTTGGGTCTTCCCTGCAACACAGATTATAATAGCTGGCCTGGTTTTCCATGAC
>CM042198.1:4005019-4034043 GCA_023539305.1 Ilex asprella
TTGCTTTGTCAACTTTCATGCCCTCAGACGACACAATATGACCTAAGACAATGCCTTGTGTTACCATGAAATGACATTTTTCTCAATTAAGCACCAAATTAGCTTCTTTACACCTTAGTAAAACTTTGTCTAAGTTTTTCATACATAGATCAAATGAGTCACCATAGACAGAGAAATCATCTATAAATATTTCCAAAATTTTTTCAACCATGTCACTAAACAAACTTAGCATGCACCTTTGAAATATTGCAGGAGCGTTACAAAGTCCAAAATGCATTCTTTTAAACGCATAGGTGCCAAAGAGACATGAGAATGTGGTTTTCTCCTGATCATCTAATGCAATCTCAATTTCATTATAACTGGAATATCCAGGGAAACAGTAAAATTCATGGCCTGCAATTTTTTCTGGAACTTGGTCAAGGAATGGGAGGGGAAAATGGTCTTTCCTAGTTACCAAATTCAATTTTCGGTAATCAATACACATTCGCCATCCTGTGACGACTCGAGTTGGCACTAGTTCATTGGCATCGTTTTTTACCGCTGTGACCCCAGACTTTTTGGGTACAACTTGGGTTGGACTTACCCATTTGCTATCCGAGATAAGAAAGATTATTCCTGAATCTAAGAGTTTGAGTACCTCCGTTCTCACGACTTCCTTCATGTGAGGGTTCAGTCGTCTCTGCATTTGACGGGAGGGTTTTGAGTCATCTTGAAGATATATTGCATGATTGCAGATCAACGGACATATACCTTTCAAGTCAGAGATGGTCCACCCAATGGTGCTTTTATGTTTTTTAAGAACTTCAATTAGTTTAGACTCTTGCAAGTCTGTGAGCTTAGATGAGATTACCACTGGGTATGACTTGTTTTCTCCCAAATACGCAAACTTGAGGTCTGATGGGAGAGGTTTTAATTCAGGCTTTGGTGGCTTGTCACTTGATGAGATTAGCTTTGTGCCATTTGGTGAAAGTTCCTCGAATTTGGGCGCCCATGTCTCAACAGCATGAGTAGGGCAACTTTGTGGATTTGACTCAGATGAGTCAGACTCAATCAAAGGTGAGTCGGTCAGATCTTCACAGAACGTGTCACTCAGATGTTCTTGTATCAAAGATTCAATGGAGTTTAATTCCCCTTCCTCCTCACCCTCTCCTCGGTGTTTAGTAATATTGAAAATATTCAATTCAAGAGTTAGATCCCCAAAGATTAATTTCATGACTCCATTCCTGCAATTGATTAGTGCATTAGAAGTTGCTAGGAAGGGTCGACCAAGGATGACAGGAATTTGATTCTGTGAATGTAATGCTGGTTGAGTATCTAGAACGATGAAGTCAACATGGAAGATAAAATTATCCACGTGAACAAGCACATCTTCAAAAATGCCCCAAGGGATTTTAACATATCTATCCGCTAACTGGAGTGTGACACAAGTGGGTTTTAGTTCACCCATACCCAACTGTTGGTAGACAGAATAAGGTAGCAGATTCACACTAGCTCTAAGGTCTAACAGTGCTTGTTCTATATTGAAATTTTCAATGACACATGAGACAGTTGGACATCTAGGGTCCTTGTATTTTGGAGGGGCTTTGCATTGTAGCAAGGCACGGGCTTGTTATGTTAGAAAGACTCTTTTTTGAATATTTTGGTTTCTCTTGACAGTGCACAAGTCTTTTAGAAAGTTGGCATAAGATGGTACTTGTTGGATTGCATCCAGAAGTGGTATGTTGATATTTACTTGCTTGAAAAGCTCATAAATTTCAGGCTGATTGTTCATCTTTTGGGTAGCCTTGAGTTTATGCATAAAAGGAGCAGAAATTGGACATGAAGGTTCTCTTTCCCTAGAAGGTTCTGGCTCTTGTTCACTCACAAGCTCAAGCTCTTTTTCAATCACAAGTTCGGGCTCAATCGATGGGTTGACTGGGATGACATCAGATTTTGATTTTGGAAATAGTATATCTCTGACTGTTTTGTCAATCACATTTTCACTTCTTAGTGTAGTGACAACTTGAGCGTGATCTTGCGGATGTTTTGGTTGGGCAAGAAACTTGCCCTTTTCGTGTGTGCTCATGGATTGGGTCAACCTTTAAATGTGGCTTTTAAGATCATCAAAGGAGTGGGTGGTCTGTGCTTTGAACTCAGTGAAAGAATGGGTGGAATGTGCATTGAAGTTCATTTGAGTCTGCATAAACTGGTTCAGTGTATCTTCAAGGTTTCTTTTGTGTGGTGGTTGGTATTGTTGATATACAGGAGCTCCTTGAGATGGTGGTTGTGAGTTTTGTGGTTGTTTCATGGGAATTGGTTGTGTGTTCCTCCAACTGAAGTTCGGGTGGTTTCGCCACCCTGGGTTGTATGTTTCAGAGTATGAGTTAGAGTAAGGTTTGTGGAAATTGGAGATTGTATTTGTTTGTTCCAACAAGACTTCTTTGAATGCAAGTATGGTAGGACATTCCCCAGTAGGATGTCCTGTCAATGCACAAATCCCACACACTTATTCTGTGGGAGGACCCAATTCGATTTGATGTATTTTTTTCATCTCTAAAGCTTCAAGCTTTTGAGATAAAGTGGACATTTTTGCTCTCAGATCATCATCATCTCTCAAGACATACTTTCCCCCTTGGAAAGTGGATGGTCTAGCTTCACTAGTGGTAGGGGAGGCTGAGTCCCACATCTGAGAACTATCAGATATAGTGTCAAAGAAATAGAATGCCTCCTCCGGACTTTTACCCTTAAATTCTCCTTGGGCCATCATTTCGACAAACTGACGTAATCTAGTAGATAAGGAGTCATAGAAGAATCCTACTAGAGTCTATTTTTCAAAAGCATGATGTGGATGGGCTTGGAATAGTTCTTTAAATCTTTCTCAGCTTCGGTAAAATATTTCCCCTTCTTTTACCAAAAAATTCATGATTTGCCTTTTGAGAGTGTTAGTCCGATGTTAGAGGAAAAATTTTCTAAAAAATTCATTTTGAAAGATCTGCCAGGTTGGCATGGAAAGAGATTTTAAAGAATTTAGCCATTGTTTATCTTTGTCCTTTAGAGAGAAAGGAAAAAGTTTCATCTTGGCAAGTTCAGAATTGTCTTGAAATGTTCCACACACTTCTTCAATGTCTTTCATATGCAGATATGGATTTTCAGTATCTAATCCATGGAAAACCAGCAACAACTGTGTCGTCCTTGGCTTTACAGTAAAGGGGGTGCATCTGGAGGAAATACAAAACACGAGGAGATACTATTTCTTGTTGGATTTAAGTAATCCCTCAAAGTTCGAATGTTAGACACATCTTCTTCCGTCATGGGAACTTCTCCATTTCTATCAATATTTGCTATAATACTCTCACAAGAGTCTGCTATTGATCTTGGTGAATTTGGTTCAGATTGGTTCACAGATCCAGAAGATTCTGCCGGCAAATTTTTATAATGATGAGCGTTCTTAAACATAAAATAAATGGAAACAAATATAAATTATTTACAGTAAACAGAAGAATATATACAAAAAAGAAAGGTCTTTTTACCTTTTACCTGTAAAACACTTTTATATAAGGTTCCCCGGCAACGGCGCCAAAAACTTGACTTGATCCGAAATGTGTACACCCAAGTGCAGGCGGTCAAGTTGTAGTAATAATCCGGTTTGAGTCCGGAGTCGAATCCACAGGGAACTAGTAATTTTTGTATTTCAAAGTAGGCGGTAATAGAGACTAATTGATTGTATCTAGAAAAGTGGAAGAGTTTCACTCCTCTAATCAAGAAGGGAGCTCAAATAATGAAAGTGCAACACATAAATAAAAGCATGTATGTAAGAACATATATGTAAAGACTAGAAGTAAATAGAGACATAAATGTAAAGACTTGAATTAAATCAAAAGCATAAATGTAAAGACTTGAAGTAATTAAAGAAACTACAACTCTTAGGTAAGTGTAAATGTAAACATTAATGTAAAGAAAAATGAGTGGGAATCTAAACTCCGCACTTCTTCTAGCAAAGAGAAAGACTAAGACAAGAATTGAAATAGATATATGTGATGAAATGTCAAGTGATGAATCCCTCAAATGGTTCCACCTATGAGCCTCCTTTTCTCACCAAAAAATCAAGTGTATTTATATTCAAGGAGAAGATAGGGAGAGGGGTAAAAGAATAGAGCTGGGCGCCAAAGTCAAAGTGAAACGCCAACCACTCTGCAGGCAGTCTGTCAATACCGTTCGAACGGTAAATGGCGTTCGAATGGTTTCTATGTCATTGCTCTCTGCCGGTCAAACGTCAGATGGATTCAGTGCCTGCCAATTATGTCAGAAGACACGTGGCTCTCTGTAGAAAATCTTCCTCCAAGTCTTTGTGCAAATCTTCCTCCAGGTCCTTGCAGAATATGACTGCTTTTTTTCTAATAATTCCAGGAGCGTTCGAACGGTGGTTGCCATTCGAACATGGCACTAAAGTGCCTAGGCCTTCTTACTGCAAGTCTGCAACATGCCATGCCTTCAGTCAGTCTGATCTTGTCATTGCTCCAGTGGACGTTCAAACGTTGATAACCGTTCGAATGTAGCACTCACGTCTTCAGGGCCTTGGGTCTTGCCTTTAACACAGATTATAATAGCTAGCTTGGTTTTCCATGACCGTTCGAACGGTATTTAACGTTCGAACGTTGTTTCCTTATTCCAAGCTTCTATAATTTGTTCCTTAATGTGTTGTGGTTGCCTTCAAAGGTACTTTTTGTTGCCTTTGAACCCTTGTTCACTTTAAGACCTGAAATATCATTGCTTAAACTCCACCAAAGCACAATTAGTAAAAAACGGGGCATAAGAGTATGTTATATTTGAGTATTAATTAGTAGGCACCATCCTATGTGGAGTCATAGAAATGGAAGATGTACTGGGATGTAACTCAATAGTGAAGTCTACATCCCTATGTGGAGGTAATCCCTGTAGTTCATCCGAAAAAACATCCTCATACTCACAAACCACTTGAGGTATACCAAGCTCATGTCTCGCCTCACCCTCTAGTGTAAGGTTTGCTAGCCAACCCATCAACTGCCCGTGCCATCTCGAATCGTACACGGCTTGGGGTAAGGCACTGTGCTTTTCCCTTTGAAACTTGAAACAAACACCCTCAAGCGTATACGCGGTGACCCTCTTACGATCATAATCAATAACAACACGGTGTGTTGTCAATAAATCCATCCCCGGGATTACATCAAATTTTGACATGTCCATGACCCTACGGTTAATGGTGAGTAGAATCCCCAAGATTTTTAGCTCACAACCCCGACATATTTGATCAATCCTCACTCTAGCACCTAGGGGAGAACTTACATGCAATAGATCTTCCAAGGTTTCAACCTCTAAGCCCAATTCTTTCATGTATGATACAACAATAAAAGAATGAGATGCACCAGAATCAAATAACACTCTAGCCCATAAGCGAGAGAGCAGAAATATACCCTGTATCACCGACTGATCTGCTGACTCAGTCTGAAGTATGATGGCATAGACACGCCCTTGAGTCCCCAAAGTCCCGTCCTGAGAGCCTTGTCCTCGGCCTCGACCCATGACCTGACTTGCTTGCCGAGTCCCCGCTCGAAAAGTGGTAGGCGCTTGTGCAGCACCTTGAGACTGGTACTGGCTTCTTTGACCCATGGTGGGGTAAGGAGGAATAAACTGGGTCTATGGCTGTCCCACCAAAGGCTGGGACTGGGGTGTCCCTTAGCTCTGGGATCCTTGCCTCTGAGGACAATCCCGCTTCATGTGACCCGACTGGTGGCAATAGAAACAAGTCTTCTGGCCTGCCAGGTAGGTTGTCCTGAAGTTTCCTCCACCCTATAAGGATCGAACTTGAACTTGACCTTGATAGCCGCGGCCCTGTCCTTGTCCATGTGGAGTAGAAGTCCGTTGCTTCTCCTTCTTTCGGTCCCTAACACCCGCTTCCCGGATGTTTCATGTATCATCCACTTCTCTCTCAATGGCCATAGCAGTCTCGACCATCAAGTCTAAGTCTTACTGGAGAAGTCCCACAATTTTACCTCGAATGGACAATTTCAGCCCATCCTCAAACTTCGTCACTTTGGCCATATCGGTGGCCACATAATCGTCAACGAAAACGGGCTAATTCTGTGAGCTTAGCCACATATTCTAGCACAATCATGGTTCCTTGCTTCAAATCTAGGAACTCCCGAGCCTTAGCTTGCCAGACAGACACCGAAAAATATTTGCCCATAAATAGCCCTTGGAATTCTCCCCAAGTCATAACCTCCAAGTTTCTTGAGGATTTGACCCAATCCCACCACACCTGGGACTCTATCTCTAGCTGAAAAGTAGCTATAGTTATCTTAGTGGCATCAGAGGTGATCTCCATAGCCCCTAAGACCTTGTCCACTTGTTGGAACCAACGGTCAACTAGCATCGGATCCCCTCCTCCCATGAAGGTTGGAGGCTTGTGTGTCTTGAACCTCTAGAGGTTACTTGGCCCTCCTTGACCCACATTTGCACTGACTTGTGCAATTGCAATACTAGCTTGTGCAATAGTAGCAGCCACAGTACCAATAGCCTCCATAAAGGTCTCTTGGTCAAATGCCGATGGTGGTTGGTTGTTGTTCCGTCCACCACCTCGGCCTCCTCTTCCTCGATTAGCAATCTACATATGTCAGATAGTAATAGAGTCTCACATACTATCTCAAAATAGGGATCAACATTTAAGTATTGAGAACTTTCCCATTGTCTTGCTAGTAGAGCATGTGTCACCCACTAGTAGGCATTTATACCATAAACCATCCCGTTCATCCCTCTTCCACTCCCAAGGATATGTTTTCTAATCCTAGTGTATCCATTTCCATACACATTTTACCATGTATATAATTCACATAACAAATACCACATAACATGTAGCAATTTAAGCACACACATGCAATGCACAATGGAATGTAATGGTCTAGACCCATGCCCCATCAAGCCTTAGGCAATTTGTATACCTATGCTCTGATACCAAGCTGTGACGCCCCAAATTTTGGGGGTCATTTATTAACCGTTGACAACCTGTCAACCTGTGAAAATACCCGTGGATGTCGCATAACACCACATTAAAAACATCCCTTAATTGAGATTATAGCCTACAATGTAACTCGGATTCCAACATTCATTTAATCCAATCCAAGTCCAAAACACCATGATTCATACCCTATTAGGGTTCAATTTGGCCATTAAGAGGAAGGAAATTTAAAGCCCAAAGCTTGGCAAAACATTTATAAATTTTTAGATTTTTGGAAGAGCTACCGATAGATGTTTATTGGCTATCGGTAGCTCGGGCCCATTGGAAAGTACTACTTGTTGACTACCAGTAGCTGTCACCTTCTGGGCCACGACTACCGGTAGCTGCTACCTGCTGGGCCACGACTACCGGTTGACTATTGGTAGCTACAACTTCCTGGGCCACGAGTACATGTTGACTACCAGTAGCTGTTGCCTTCTAGGCCACGACTACCGATAGTTAAGCCCAGATTTTACCCATTTCTGTAGTTTTTCCTTTCCAATTCATTTTTAAACTTTTCAAAACCAAATAATGCATGTACAACCCGACATGATCTCATAAAACGTGATATTTACATTCTAAATATAATTCATAGGAGTTCCATTACAAACCATACCGAGTTTTTCATCCTTAATTTACCAAAATCAAAACAAGGCCACATGCCGGCCCTCTTCACCCTTGGCGACCCGAATGTGGTCCAACTACGGGAGTATACTCCCCACCTAAAATGTGTTCCTGTAAAGGGTGAGCCAACGCCCAGTGGAGTAGATCCTATAGAGGCTACTCCCCACCTAGATGCACATGAAATACATTCACATGCAACTACAATCATCCACAATAATTCTAATCAAGTGTATGCAACTCTATGATGGAATTTACTATGACATGCTATTCAATGAGGTGAGACTTACTCATACACTCAATCCGAGCCCTCCTCGGCTCCTCAACATATTCAAGTTTCAATATGTAAGCATCCGTCACCTGTGTTGCACATCGAATGACCTGAACATTCTAGGGTCTTTTTGGGGGTGGATGTTTATTGACTCACACTAACGTAACCCAACCGACACGAAATTCATGGACTTCAACCAACGGTTCTGCGTACACCGGCACACTTTATGGACTCTTATACCAATGGAGTGCGCATCCAATCTCCAGGCCTCTCACCCGAGGGATCTTCCAGTCCCTTCTTACTAACTCCAACTCTCCCAAGCCACCTGTCAATCACCAAGTGCGATGTTGACAACAATCTTGCACACACCTAGGTGATGAGATGTTCTCGTGCATATGCAATGTGATGCACCATTGCAATAATAATCATTTCCCATAGATAATGTCATATGAACAATTCCAACATGTCCATGGTAAATTATATCCTAAGCATATAAATATCATATTTGTCACAATGTCAATATATCAAAACATGCATATATCAACAATTACATTTCAATCCTAAATCATATCATAAGCATATGATTTTATATTACCACATCGTCCAAGTATGTTATAGCCTAATCTCATGCAATTAACACACTTTATCTCACATGGACATTTTATCAAACACCTTATAGGCACTCAATTCACAAAAAACATAGCATGCCTTAAGATTTCCTAAGTTACAAGAACAATCACATGTAACTTTCATATATCACAATTATGCTAGAAACTAGCCTAAATCATTTCCATGCTAACTTTTCCACTTTCCATAACAATATATATACATGCAAATCAATACATAGGCATATGTAAATTTAACCCTTAGTCTACCAACATCTAAGAAAAATAATCTAAGGTAGGAAGAACCCTACCTTAATAGAAGTGTAGAAGATTTCTATAACACCAAAATAACTTCAAAGCTTGGATTTCCCTAAATCTCCTCTTTTCGGTCTTCAGTGAAATCCTTCGTTCTTGATACGTACGCATATCCCTCGTCGCGGTGATTGATTTCCTCTCTTGGCTTAACAGAATCCAAGCGACGGAACTCCGTGAATCGACGAAGAAAGCTTGAAGAACTCACTTTTCTCTCTCTTCTCTCTCCATGGCCAGCCAAAGGTGCTGACCAATTGGATATTTTTGCTAAAATATCCCATTTAAGACCCTATTTAAAATTTTAAATACTCGGCCCACGTCGTGCCACGTGTCCTTTACTCGATCGAGTCCATTTTTGCCCCAAATGATTTATTTGATCCCGGTTAAAGTTCAAATTGATTTTATTTGAACTTTTATTCAATTATAAATAAATTCTAAAATTTTCATTTTTGGGGACCTTTGTCAGTTCATCCGCCACCTTGCCGCCCCAAACGACGTGCAAAAATCCGACTATCTCGAAATTCGACAGGGTGACTAGATTTCACAATACAATTCCTACGACAAAGTCTGTTGTGTCATACAAGGTCTATAGAACAAGTATTTAAATTTTGCATTATAGTGTCAAAATGATCATTTTTCCCTTTTTTGAAAAAAAATCAAAATTTCTCGGGTTTTACAGTAAAAGTAGTCTTAGACTTAGGTTTATATTTACTTGCATAAAGGAAGATAGATCATCTTTTGATTGAGGTGAAAAATCCTCCAAAAGTGACTAGCTTTCTTCTACTTTCATTATTTCCTTTTCACTTCCATTTCTTAAGCTTCCTTCTTCCCTTAGAGGAGTGAAATTCTTCCACTTTTCTAGAGCTTTACCAAAGCCGTGAACGGTGGAACATGATTCACTCATTCTACATCGAAGACCGGCTCCTTACTTACTGTGCTCTACTATGTAATTCCTCTACTTTGAGGGATGAGCATCATTCACTTTTTTAACTTTACCAAAGCCTTGAAGAGTGAATAATTTCTCATTTACTCTTTAATAAGTGGTGAAGGGCATGTATAAATTATCCAAAAGTTATATTTGTGCATTTTTCTTATGCTCAATGCTTTATATTTCCCTTGCTTATTGAATGATTGATTGCATCCAGCAAAGCTAAGGTACTTTGTATTACCATGAGTACTTTCTATAACATAGATAAATCTTGCATAAAATGACTCATTAGTTCAAGGCAAGTACCCAAAATAGATCTTCATGACTACCCTTCAATCTTTCCCATTACTGTGCTTCAATTAAAGAATAGATATGGAATATTAATTCCATTGTTGTATTCCTTGTAGAAACACTTGCTTGTTTGTAGATGGGTTAAGTCTCAGCACACACAATTCTTGTAAACTTTGAGAAAGACATTGGAATCATGCTCTTAATTCTCACAATCCACATTTATCTTCTGATTAACTTGCTGTTGAAACGAGAATTAATTGAGTCATCAAGCACTAATATAATATACTGGATGATTAACTACATGTCCAGATCCTCAAACAAAATAGTGATTTTTACATTTGAGCTTATCTTATATTTTGTCTTAAAAATTTTCTTGGAAAGAATCCTATATTCTATTCTGGAAATCCCATACATCACACAACTTCAAATCTCAAGGGTTACAATCATTTGGTCTCTACCACTGCTTACTTTGAAACATCAACAAGAGTTCTCTATGGATCCAACTACGGACTCAAACCGAATTATTCCTAAAGCTTGACCGCCTGCACTTGGGTGTACATATTTTAGTTCAAGTCATACACCCAAGTATAAGTGGTCAAAATTGCAATATAATACTCGGTTTAAGTCTCAGGTCAAACCCAGAGGGAGTTAAATATTGGAATTCAAAAATAGAATGGTGAAGTCGTTAAAGATGCAGAATGTAAGGAAATAGCTTGTGGTGTGAGCTTAGAATAATTAAAACAAACTTAATTAAAACCATGGAAATGCGAAAATTAAAAGGTACCCTTCAGTTTGGGGATTCCACATAAATTGTATTGGCTAAGTACTAGAAATGCCACCTTACAACAACTAACCCCCCATTTTACTGGAAATTCAATAGGTAGGTATGATGTAGATTACACCATATCCAACAACTTATTAGGTTAGCCGATAGATATATATTCAATGCAACTATCAAATAATCCAAATAAACTAGAAGACAAGCCATTCAAGAGGAATAGTTGAATTACTCAATCAGTATCTCCATACCATGCATTAGTTAAAAAACTATATTAAATCAGAAGGTAAGCCATTCAGAAGGAATACTACAATTATTCAACCAGCAGGTTGATGATTCACTGATGACAAAATTCTGGTTTATGCATTGAATCAAAAGCATTGGTTATGCCGAGACTTAATCCGTCTATAACCAATCAATTAACTATTACTTAAAGCCCAATAATGTACATCACTGTATCTTTCATAAAGTAAATATCTAGTAGATAGTATTGTATATAACATTAGGTACCGCTCGATGTTCATAACCATGAGCATATTGAATTGATCCGAAGTGTATACACCAAAGTGCAGACGGTCAAGCTATAGTAATAATCCTGTTTAAGTCTGTAATGTCCCGATTACGACCCTGGACGGCATTACATGCCAACCACCATTGTGAACATGAGAGCACTAAATAAATCCATTAATAAGAAATTTTCCATTGATCATATATCAAAAGTAACAAGATCATTCCTAAAGAATAAGTCAAGCTATGACCATAATATCAAAAGAATATGTCAAACCATGGCACTTACATCCCAAAGGAATTTAAATTACACTTGCAGTAGAAATACAAAAGAAAACTCGACTTATAAATTCTCAAGTCTAGTACGAAAGAAGCTACGCCTCTACAAGTCCACTTTGGGGTCTAGATTCCTCTCGGGTGGTGCCTCCCAATGTGTTGGCTTAGCAACTCTAATTTTCTCCTTCAGCACATAATCTGAAAATATATAATTTTTAGGGGATGAGCACGAAGCTATGTAGTAAAATCTTCTCAAACTCCAACAAGGTTTAGAAAAATATAAATAAATCGGTCGGTCTCATTTCGCAAATATCATATATTACTTTTTAAAGAAAGCAGGGACACCAAAATAGATCTCAAGTTTAAACAATAGGAATAATTCAACGGAAGCAATAAAATACATTTCTCAACCATAAATCATATTCTCATGTATATCGGTTCTTCCCCGTGCCATGTACGTTGATTGGTTCTCCAAAATCTACCCAATAACTATACCTAGTTCACCCATCGCAATCTAATCACAATCACTTCAGGAAAGGGCATCTACCATTCCTATGGTAGTGACAAATCCCTTCTCATGAAAGGTATACCAACCCTAGTTCGAATTCCGGTGAACGACAGTGGTTGCATTACCAATTGACAACCCACTACAAGTATTAGGCAACCATCTTACCCACATTGCGATAGACTAACCTCTAACACTCTACGACATATCTCGAAGGCAATTCAAGTCCGTCACAACAACCATACAATAAGGAAACCAACAGACTCTCAATTAATTAACAAATTCCAAGGTATTAACAAAATCCTCAAATTCATCATGTGACAATTCCAATAACCAAGTATGAAAAAATATAAGAGATCACAACAACGTCATTTTATTACTCAACAAAAAGTTCTATGGTTCCCACATCAATAATAAAGGAAGAATTTAAGAAGAAAATCCAACACTCTCTAAAATCTAGGGTTTTGAAATACAAAAAGAGATTTCATGGGTATTCAACCCTATCTTTGTTAAAAACATGTAATCTTTGCTCAAAAGACTAAGAGAGGGCGATTTCATATCATATATATAAAATTTAGAGCAAAACATACATATATACATAAGCCCTAACCTCAATGTAAGAGAAAGAGAAGAAATTTTCTACCTTGAATCAAGAATCTCAAAGTAAAGATCAAGCTCGAAAGATAAAGTTCAAGCTCGAAAGATCACCTTCCTCCCCTTTCTTTCTCCCTTAATCTTCTCCTAGGGTTCTAACAGTTGTGAGGTGAGAATAGAATGGAAGAATGGGGCAAATGAGGCTTAGAGAGGTGTTTTAAAACACCAAAATTCCATCTTTTTTTACTATTATTCAAGCCTCAAACAAATCGTACCAGTACGCGTACCGGTACAATTTAGCTACTGGAGTTCGACTTACCGGTATGCGTACCAGTACAGTTTGACTGACAAATTTTTGCTTCAATTTCCCGAACAGTTTTTTCCCATTTAGAGGTTGAATTGGAAAATTTTCATGAAATACACTTTTGTAGTGCTAGATGTCTTCTATCTACTATCCAAATTTAAGATCAAATGGACATAAAGATATAAAGTTATGGCCAAAATACTAAGAAGTGTCCAAGATGCTTTCTATCCAAAATTTCTCTAAAGTGTGTTTTCATTTTGGAATACTTCCTAACTTCTAATACACCCCATATTACCTCTTTCAATATTTTTTTACCTTCCGGATTCAATGGAGATATTAGTTTGGCCTAAAAATATTTAGTTTTGTGATTAATCCTAATACCCAAGTAAATATTTACCAAAACTTTAGAATACGGGGGCTAAATAAATTTTAATTGATTTGTTCTTTCGAGGCCCAACATACCACCATTAGTACTCTATCATTGTCCATTTACAAAAATCGAAGGATGAAATGCCTAGCTCAAAAGCTTGGCAAACGAGGGTTAAAATTTTAAGTTTTCACTAAGTGTACCGGTATGCGTACCGATACGGTTTCCCTACTGGACCTCGGCGTAGCGGTACGGTTTGCCCAGTTTTGTCTTTTTGGCCTATTATTCATTTACAATTCATTCTAAAACCATTCGAGACCAACCCAAAATTATATAACATACATTTATACATCAATTAGAGTTGGTACAAGTTCTATTACATGCGGAAGTTTACAAAGTCCGGAGTCGAATCCACTGGGAACTTTGAATTGGTGTTTAAATGTAAGTAGTAGAGGAGACCAATTGGTTGTAACCTTCGTGATTTAGAGTTGTGAGTTTTAGATATTTTTCTGGATTAAATATGAAATTCTTTCCAAGAAAGTTTTCTAGGCAAAATATAAGACAGGTTCAAATGAAAATAAAGTCACTCTTTAGTTCAAGGATCTGGGCATGCAGTTCATTATCCGATTTATTATATTTATGCTTGATAACTCAATGGACTCCTGTGTCAATGGCAAGTTAATCGGAAGATAAAGATGGACTGTGAAAATTAAGATCATGGTTCCGATATCTTTCTAGAAGTTTACAAAAATTGCCTATGCCGAGACTTAACCCATCTACAAACAAGCAAGTGTTTCTACAAGACATTAAACCATGACATTAATATTCCATTCTTTAAATAAAGCACAATAACGAGGAAGATTAAAGGGTAGTCATGAAAATCTAGTGGGGGTTGCCTTGAAACGATGATTCTTTCTATGCAAGAGTCATCTGTGTCGTAGAATGAACCACAATTATACTAAGTACCTTAGTTTTTCAAGATGAAATCAATCATCCAATAAGCAAGGGGATATAAAAATTAAGCATTAGAACAAAGTACAAATACAACTTCCAGATAATTTATACATGCCCTTCACCTCTTACTAAAGAGTGAATGAGAAACTATTCACTCTGCAGGGCTTTGGTAAAGCTACAAAAGAGAGTGATACTCATCCCTCCAAGTGGAGAACTTTCAAAATAAAAGAAGAACAATCAAGGAGCCAATCTTCAGTGTAGAATTAGTGAATCATGTTCCACCCTTCACGGCTTTGGCAAAGCTCTTGAAAGTCGAAGAGTTTTACTCCTCTAAGAAAGGATCCTCAAGTAATGGAAGTGAAAGAAGCTAACAAATGCAAGTAGAAGAAAGCTACTTACTTTTGGAGGGTTTCAACCGCAACCAAAAGATGAGCTATATCTCTTGAAATATGTAAATAAGAGCAAGTACAACTACAAGGGGAGTCTTAGCCTCCATCATGGTTGCTACAACATGATGGTAAAAACTAAGTAAATAAAAGACTGAATATCCAACTACAAGGGGAGTACAAGCCTCCATCATGGTTGGTATAACAAGTACAAAGGTAAATGAAAGTAAGAAAGGCTTCATATAAACATAACACAAGTACAAAATGAAGAGATGTTGGTCTATTGCCAAACTTATCTCCAAAAACAACACCTTAATTTCAAGAGAAAGTTCTCCTTTGAAGCTCCCAAAATAGGAGTATTGGTACGCAAGGAATGAGAGGAGGGGCAGAAAGGAAAGGATTAAAGAATAGTGGATGCCGCCCAAGTTCTAGTGTAAGACCAACTACTCTATAGGCAATCTGTGGACAATGTTCGAACGTAAGTTGATGTTTGAACGTTGTCTATGTTTGTGCATGGGCGTTCGAACGGTGGCTGTCGTTCGAACGTGTCTTTTGTTTTTACTTTATGGGCATATGAATGACAAATGGGGTTTGAACATATCACTCAAATGGTTAGTAGTCCTCTAAGGAAACCCATTTCCATACTTCATGCAGGACTTGACATTTAGAACTCATTACCCAAGTCTTCAGTGGACGTTCGAACGTTAGTTGGCATTCGAACGTGGTACTCAAGTGCACTTCGTTCTTTACTGCAACACGCCATGTCTTCATAGTCTGGTCCTGTCTCTGTTCTATTGGACGTTTGAAAGTTAGTAGGCGTTTGAATGGTCCTGCTTTGCTCTAAGCTTCTCCAATTTTGTTCCCTAATGCGCTAGTGTTACAATCAAATGTGATATTTGTTGTTCTTGATCTCTTGTTCACTTTAGGATAAAAAATGACTAGGTTTACCCTATTAATCAAATGTGATAGTATAATTAATCTTAAAAAGGCATAGTGCAATGCTACTTTTAAGTACTAGTTACACCCCCCCAATTTAAATATTGCTAGTCCCTACTAATACAATAATCGAATAAACACATCTTTTTTAGTTCCATTTTCGTTGTACATCTGGTTGCATTTTGCTTATGTAATAAGTCGTTAAACCACTAGGTTTACCCTAGTGGACGAGTGTTGTTTTGTCAGAGTTCCCTGTGAATCTACCCACAAACTTCAGTCGAACATATGTGTATGTAGGATTGCGGATTAAAGTAAATTAGCATCATGGTCGTTGGGACATCCAACCCTCAATTTCGACTTATATCCATCATGCTCCTCATTCTTTGGTATTGACTCTATACAAAAATTAGCATCTGTCACGTTAGCATATGGAATTTCCTAAGTAGTAGGATGGTCATTCTCGAAACAAGAATTGTTATATAACAAACATTCCCTGTTACCACCCTCCATAGATAGTTTTGATTTCACAAACCTATCTTAGGAATGCCCTCAGCAAAAATTCGCTCCAAATATAGTGACTTGTCTCTCAAGGGGGAATGTAATCAGAAGATGGCCAGTCAAAAAATCACATGCACCATTTAGTAAATGAGTGAAGTGTTGAGAAAACAAACTAATCATGTTCGTAGCATAATCTCATAAAGGAATATTGATGCAATTTAAAGAAATACGTATTCAACATACCCCCCACTTTTGATTAACAATACAAACACATGCATTAGACTTGAGATCAATTAGGGCTTTGCATAGGTTGTAATATGGGTAGAGGTCAGTGGCTAAAGAAATGATGTTAGTGGAGTTCAAAAGCTATCTCTTTTATGCATTTTAGCACATCTCTTTTTGGCTTTTCGACATTTGTTGCTTGGGAATGGTATTTCTTTCTTTCCTTTTTCTTATTTTTCACTTTCTTGGCAAGTCCCTGTCTTTTTGTTTCTTTTTCACTTTTTGTTATTTTCATTGACTTTTTCCTTCATGCACCAATGGCCATCATCGTCCTTCCCCCCCTTTTTTTTTCTTTTCTATAGCATAATGATAGATAAGAGGGTGTAAGAAACTTAGATAGCAAGGTTTGTCTAATGTATTTTCTTGTGACTTGGTCATCATATGAGTTTTTTTTTCGAAAAAGATTTTTTTTTGAAGGCTCAAATATGGCTAACTGGGATATAATTTTACAAAAGAAATGAACCAAGCTCAAAGTCAAATTAAAATATGGCCTAAAATCACTTCTCAAGTATGTGCATATGTATGTGTTGTATGCATGTGCTACCTGTGGGATATGTCAACAGCTCACTTTAGTTACGTCAATCAAAGCAATGTTAATGAGATTATTAAAAAAAGGAAGTGAAAAAACTCACTTTGAGTAAGTGTTGATATTCTCTCAGAAGCATTGTAAAGCTTGAAACTTACCATGGTATCCTTTGTAATCTCCACTGATTATGTTGGGTTGTTCCAAGGAATGTCAGTTATGTACCGATTCCATTTTCGAGTTCGATAATCTTGTACCTTTAAAATGACAAATATTAATGTACATTTGATAATTTAAGCATAGAGAAAATATCATCGTTTAAAGAGTTGTGGTTTCAAGTCTAGATTGCTAAGTTGGGTATCGAACCGATCATGTGATTAGTTACTTTAACAAGCAGTTTTAATATCCACATTTGTTCCTTTATTTATTAACATGAATTACTAAAGTGCTAATTTTATACATGCAATTTAAACAAATAAAAAATGATAAACCAAATCATTCATTTCCACAAAATGTCATCATCCATCCCCTTTCAAGATTCAATTCATTCACAAAAGAAGTGATCAAACACACCAGAAACTTTTAAATATCCATAACAACTACCAAAGAAGAAACAAACAAACAAACAAAACTTTAGTCGAGAACAAAAATAAAAACCCTCAATCGCCTCCAGATCTACTAGCTCCACCAGCTCCACCCCCCAGGCAGCCAAGAATCTCCTCCTACTATTGCAGAATCTTGTCTTGGTTGGCCTCGATGCCAAGCATAATCTCTCGAAGTGATCTAGGGGTGCTGGTGCTAGGCCCTGCCACCCCTGGATGTATCTGCTCTCTCCCCATCTCCATCTCTCTCTCCTCCTCTTGGTCAAGCTCATCTTGCACCTCATCAGCTCCTCGGGGTGGAGGCACTTCTTGTCTTGCCACTGGGGTGCTATTATGCCCTTGGATCCTCCTAAAGGATGCCTTGTTAAGTGGCCCCATTGGCTTTTAGATCTCCATCTCCATCTCGAGCCTTAGCCTCAACCCATTCTCAGTGCATATCTCAGTTACCGAAGTACCAAAAAGGAGCGCACTCCTTTTCTCGTCTCTCCCCCTTCTTCATTTCACTTAAATCAATGGGGAGAGGTTGATGCTCTTCCCTCTTTCTAGTTCATAGAACAAGTGAGCCATTTCAAGCTCAATCTCAGTTTTTCGTCCTATAGGGGTGAGGTCAGATACCCCAATCAAATTTAACATTTTGTATTTGTCTATGGGCTCCCCTTGTTTCAAAAATCTCCTTCCTCCCCTTGAAAATTTAGACAACCATGTTAACTCTTTACCAAGCACATCCAACTCAACATTCATTTTGGGAGGGTAAGTGGGGTTTTGCACCCGAGGCACCTCTTGCCTCACCTCCTTGATGTATGTTTCATCCACATAAATGTGGTTTCCTCTTACGTATGTCTGAATTGCATTGTGGATGATCTTGATGTTGGAGTAAAACTCCCTTACCATGTCAACAACGGCGTCCCCACCATTCCTCAAAAACCACACCCAATTCCTCCTCTCCATTTCCTCCAATAATCCCAATTTTGCAAAATCAGTAATCACCACATCTCTTTCGCAAACTACAACATGGTTTTGAAAGAATTTTTCATACCTTTTGGCTTTGACTGCACTAGGAAATCTTGTTCGATCATCTCTTTTGCACTTGCTTGGCCTATATTTCTTTAATAACTTCTTATGCAAAGTTAGGTTCCTGGTTTGTTGGTTGACTGCGCCTGGCAGGAAGCTTAACCCTAGGCATGGTGCTATCTCCGTATTGAGCTTAAGTGGGTGTGGAAAATCTTGGTTATTTGGTTAAAATTGGGTATTTGTGATGTGAAATAGCTTTGCGGTAGTTGATTTGTGGTGGAAATGGGGAATTGGTGGAGTTTTGGGGGATGGGGAATGAAAAGAGGTTCTAGGGTTTGGAGGATTTTTGGAGAAATTTGGGGATTTTGAACTAAAGAAGACGGTTCAAGATTTTATAGTCTCAATCACGTCGTTCGAATGTCACCATCGTCCGAACGTGAGTAGAAGGATTTTAAAATTATCGTTCTAATGTGGTGTTACGTTCGAACGTGGTGAATTCCCAGTACTTTTAAGTTCTGTCAGTGACCAAAGTACTATAAGCTCTCTTCATTCAAACGAGCTATTGGTGTTTGAACGTTGATCTTGTTCAAACGTTCTATTGGCGTTTGAATGAGCTGAGCTTGCATTACTTTTGGTTCCATTAGAGAGTTCATCAGAGGCAAAGTACTATAAGGGTTGGATGTTCCAACTTAACTTGGCATTCAAACGTCAAAGTAAAAATCAAATTTTTTTATGCAAATTCATGTACACATTAAGATAAAGGTATACACACAAAATTGAACAAAAATTTCATGGCGTCTCAGGATAAGTCCCTACCCATGCTTGAGGTTGGTATTTTGGGGCAATCCTTACTTGGCCCATGTTTTCATTTCAGTCAAAAGAGTTTAAACCAAACAAAATGGATTTTTACACTTTTTTACAAAAATTTGGACCCTTAGCTTCTATCCCCAAAACACAATTTTCCAATCTCGAAGGCAAACTAATCCATGTCATCCTCTGTATATGTGTAGTTTGGATAACCAGTAACTCTCCTAATTTCCTCTCACAGATTGGTTAAGCAAAGTACCAGAATAGGATGGAGTCTTAGGGTAATCCTTACTCAGCCCATTCACTATCTAGTCTAATCGATCGAGTGTGCGATTAGAAATTGGTTTAGAACACTGATTATATCTTTTCTCATGAAAGACTCTACCAAACTATTTTTGCGCGACGACGTTTAGTAAAAGTGTTTATACCACAGAGGGATTTCGCTTGTTTTTGTTGGATCTTGACTTTCCTTACCAATCTTTCTTTTCTCATAATCACATTATGCACATCAAATGAAAAAGTTCATAGAACTGCCAGACTAAACAAAAAAGTTTGACATCCATGCTTTCTACGCTTTAAGATTCACTATCTGGTTCTTTAACTTCTGACAGTCACAAAGATGATCAAAGTTGACTCACAGACATCATGAATTTATACAGAATACAAGACAAGGTACAAAATATGATCAGAACAACAACAGCAGAAACAACAACAAAAATTTCAAAAATTTACGGGCATAGATTACACAGAATATGAACTATAGTTCTCACCCCCGACCTAAACTAAACATTGTCCCCAATGTTTTCAATTTACTAGTGTAAGGATCTTGGAGATGAGGTTGATGGGTAGAGATTCATTCATCCTCCGAAACCTACAAAAAAATGCATGGATTTAATAATCTTTGTGTGTGAGTGCAAACATGAGAAAGAGGCCCATAAGCAAATATAACATTAAAATGCAACGCATGTAACAAAAGATGGTGTTTGTGGAGTGTGTGGTCATGGGGTTTGTTGTGGTCTGGGTCGTGTTACCAAAAATAGAAAAGGAAGAAGAAGGAGAAGAAAAAGAAAAGAAGATGAAACAAAAAAAGGAAAACAAAGAAAAAGAAGAGGGGGGCCAACAACAGTGAACATGGAGGAATGGGAAAAAAGCAAAGGGGCTATATAAAGGCATTCCCCGGGTTGGGTAGGCTAAGAAATTTTTTGACCCTATCCATTTGAGTGTTGATTGGCATGAATCTCGGAGGAGTATTCAGGTTTCATTAAAAGCATGGTCTCCACATTTTTCACGAAGTTTTTCAAAAATGGTTTCAACTGCTAACCATTAACAGTAAAGATATTACCGTTCGATGGATTTTCGGCTTCTACCGCTCCATGTTCAAATATCTTTTTGACAATGTAAGGCCGAGTCCATCTTGACTTTAACTTACTAGGGAAGAGGCGGAGTCTTGAATTAAACAACAAGACTTTTTGAGAAGGTTTAAAAGTCTTCCACAAGATATTCTTGTCAAGAAAAATTTTCATCTTGATTTTAGCAATATTATCATTCTCATATGTTTCATTTCTCAATTCCTCTAATTCGTTTATCGGAAGTTTTTCGTGAGAGCCCAGCCTTGTCCTTGCCAAAGTTCATTGCTTTAATTGTCCAGTTTGCCTTATATTCCAATTCCAGAGGTAGGTGACATGGCTTGCCATTGACTAATCGGTAGGAGGACATGCCCAAAATGATTTTAAAAGCGGTACGATATGCCAGAATGCATCAGTTAGTCTTGATGACCAATCTTTGCAGTATGGGTTTACCTCTTTTCTGAAATTAATATGATCTCCTTATTAGCTAATTTACTCTGTCCACTAGTTTGTGGATGATAAGGGGTTGCAATTTTTGTGAAAAATCAGATATTTTTTCATTAAATTCTAGAAAGGACGATTGTAAAAATGAGCAACCCCATCACTTATGATTGATTACATAATTCCATACTGATACAAAATATTTTCTTTTCATTTGATGATCATTATTTCAACATGGAATTGCCTCAACCCATTTGGACACATAGTCTACCGCCACTAAAATGAATAAATAGCCAAAGGAAGGGAGAAATGGACCCATAAAATCAATGCCCCAACAGTCAAAAATTTTAATCACTAATTTGCACTTGTTAGTGTGTCTAAATTATATTCTATTATACACTCAAGTATAAGTGGTTGAATTGTAGTTTTCTCGATTTTAAGTCCAAATATCGATCCCACGAAGAGTTTTTAGTAATTTATATTGTAAAAAGAAAATAAAAAAAATAAAAACAGTAAAGTTGTTGTTTGAAGTAGTGCATTGTTTGACAGCTTGTGATGTGAGCTTAGTTTAAACACTAGTTTTAATTTACATAAAATGCAGAATTAAAGTGCGGAGATAATAAAGTACGTAAATAAAGCATATTAATGACAAGAATTTAAAAGATACCCTTCAGTTTAGGGATCCGTATGCTTCATATTGTTTAATTTTTGGAAATGCTATCTCACAACAATTAACCTCCAATTTATTGGAAAGTCAATCGACAGGTCTGATGTAAATAAATTATAACACAGCTGCTTCTTAGGCTAGCTGGTGGTAATAAATCATAACTCAGCAACTTCTTAGGAAAACTAGTTATATCCACGTCAATTGATTAACCCAAGCAAACCAGTTGGACAAGCCATTCATGAGGAATACTTGAGTTTTTCCCTTGATGTTATGATTGTAAGTGCATATATAATAAGCCATAACACAACCGCTTCTTAGGCTAACTTGTGATAATATAGTGTAACCCAACAACTTCTTAGGAAAGCTAGTTATAGATGTGTCAAGTGACTAATTCAAGTGAATCAAAAGGCAGAGCCAATTCATAAGGAATGCTTGAATTTCCCAATAGGTCATCTATGATACATATATATGCCAGTTAAACATCCTCAGCATTCCAGTGGAGGACATGCCATACCGGTTGGAACGCCATGGTTGTTAGACTGTCGATATATTTATATATAATATTTAAACAACCCAAATAACCTGTGAGGATCATTTAGGTTTTGTACCACACATCAGTTGAAAATCCTCAGTGCTCCGGTGGTGGAAAAACCATCCCGGTAGGAAAATCGTAGATCTTTAACTGGCGGGTCTTATGATATACTGATGACATAATTTTAGGCACAACACCGAAATTACATATATCACTGTATCACACATTAGCATATAATATATTTATATATACACAAACATTTAAATAAAACATCAGCATTTCCAGAACTTAACCAATATTATACATATGTTTACCCTAGTTTGAATGGTATAAACGACTACTCATGCTCCATTGCTATAGAAAGCAAGAAGTGTGGGAAGTAATCATTACAATTGAAATTGAATGGTAACTTCTTTCACAAGGAACACTTGAAACACGACCACCTTTATTATCATTCAAGATACAAAAGTGGTGGTAGTTCAACTATTTGAATAGAAAGATTACAACAGAAATGTAGAAATACAGAAAAGGTATCACACACCGACTCTTCTTTATTTTTTCATTCTATCTTTTTCTAAGGTTTTCTTTCTTTAGAGCTTGAAGGGCGGGCTGGTTTTGGAGGGTAAGGGGCTAGTCTTGCAATGAAAGGTAGGTGTATGTAATGGAAGGTAGGTGTATGTAGAAAATGAACAAAGGAAGCAAGGCTTGGTGTACGTTGTAGTGTATGTTGGGAATGCTGGTGAATTCCTTAAGAAAGGAGAAAACAACCCCTATTTATAGAGGGGGAGCGCACGGCCAAGGGGAGGGTTAGGAAGGTGACCATCACCTTCCAAAAGGTGGTGGCTTGTAGTGGTGCTAGGTGTCGCCTCCTTGGTCCGCCATATGTCTTCCTCCAAGTGCGCCAAGTGTCGTTACCTGATTGGTCCAATTGTCATGCTCTGAGTGTGCCAAATGTTGTCTTCTCATTGGTCGATGTGTTGTATTTTCATTGGTCCATGTGTCACCTCCTAATTGGTCCAAGTTTCTTTATCGTACTTTAGTCCTTCGTAGTTTCAAACTTTGCAAAATAACCCTGTACTCTTTGATATTTTAGCATTTGACCCTATATTTTCAAACACTATTAAAAACTATAATTCACACCCAAAACATAATTCATAATATTTATTTATTTTATCTTACAAAATTGATTACTTAATCATTCTAATTTACACATTGATTAGGATTAATCAATTACCAGAATTGGATTTAAGGGCATCATGTTTCTTTTTGAAATATTTTCCAATATTTGGCATTTATCACAAGTTAAACAAATGGCATGGACATCTTTGAAAACAGTGGGCTAGTAAAATCCACACTGCAGAATTTTTACAGCGGTTTTTTTTTTAATGAAAAATGGCCACCACATGCTTCAGAATGATAAAATCTTATTACCTGTTCACTTTCATGAGCGGGAATGCAACGCCTTATGATCTGATTCTTATAGTACTTAAATACATATGGATCTTCCCAAAAGAAATTACGAACCTCTCTCAGACATATTTTTCTTGTCCATGGGAGTGAAGGACGGCGGCAGTGTTCTAGTAGCTTAGAAATTAGCAATATCAAAGTACCATGTGGACTCATTAATCATGAATAGTTGTTCAACGGGGAATTTCTCATTGATTGGCAGTCCATCCTCGTGAAATTCATAAGTTAATCTGGACAGATAATCTGCCACCACATTCTCAACACCCTTTTTATCCTTGGTAATCAGATCAAACTCTTACAACAAGAGTATCCATCTCAAGAGCCTTAGCTTGGCATCTTTCTTTGTAAGCAAAAATTTTAGGGCTGCATGGTCTGTGAATATAGTAACAGAAGAACCAATAAGATAGAAACAAATTTTTTTGAAAGTAAAAACTACATCAAGCAATTCTTTTTCAGTTGTTGAATAATTCATTTGAGCATCATTCAAAGTTTTACTTGCATAGTCAATTACATGTGGTTTCTTGTCCTTTCTTTATCACAACACAACACTTACAACATAGCCACTTGCATCACACATTAGATCAAAGGGTATAGTCCAGTCAGTAGGTTTCATTATTGGGGCAAAAATTAACATGCCTTTAAGCTCATCAAAGGCTTCCAGGCATGCTTCATTCCAAACAAAAATTACGTCCTGACTCAGGAGTTGACATATAGGTTTGGCTATGGTATTGAAGTCTTTTATGAATCTCCTATAAAAGCTTGGATGTCCTAGGAATGATCGGACATCTTTTACATTCTTGGGGGCGGGTAAATTTCCAATCAGGTCTATTTTTACTTTGTGAACTTTCTTGCCCTCAGACAACATAATCTGACCTATGACAACTCCTTGTGTTACCATGAAATGAAATTTCTCCCAATTGAGCACCAGATTGGCTTCTTTATATCTAATCAACACCTTTTCTAAGTTGGCTAGACACAAGTCAAATGAGTCACCATAGATAGAGAAGTCATCCATGAACACTTCCAAAATTTTTTCACCATGTCACTAAACAAGCTTAGCATGCATCTTTGAAATGTTGCAAGAGCGTTATAAAGTCCAAATGGCATCCTTTTGAATGCAAAGGTGCCAAATGGGGTTGTGAGTGTGGTTTTCTTCTGATCATTGAGTGCTATCTCAATTTGATTGTACCCAGAATATCCATCGAGGAAACAGTAGAATTCATGGCTTGTAATTCTCTCTAGAACTTGATCAAGAAAGGGAAGGGAAAAATGGTATTTTCTAGTCACCAAATTGAGTTTTCGGTAGTTTATACATATTCTCCATCCAGTGACGATTCGAGTTGGTACCAGTTCATTTACATCATTTTTTACCACTGTGACCCAAACTTCTTGGGCAGAACTTGGATTGGACTAACTCATTTGCTATCGGAGGTGGGAAAGATTATCCCAGCATCTAACAGTTTGAGCACCTTAGTTCTCACAACTTCTTTCATGTGAGGATTTAGTCTTCGCTGAATTTGTTGAGAGGATTTTGAGTCCTCTTCAAGGTATATAGCATGATTGTAGATTAACGGGCTTATACCTTTCAAGTTAGTGATGGTCCACCCCAATGGTGCTTTTATCACTTTTAAGAACTTCAATCAGTTTAGACTCTTGCAAGTCTATAAGCTTGGATAAAATTACCACTGGGTATGACCCTTTCTCTCGTAAGAATGCATATTTGAGGTCAGATGGGAGAGGTTTTAATTCAGGCTTTGGTGGCTTGTCACTTGAGGAGAGTGACTATGTACCACTTTGTGAAAGTTCCCCAAATTTGGGTGTCCATGCCTCAACAGCATGAGTAGGGCAACTTTGTGATTTTGGGTCATCATTTGTTGACTCAGATGAGATTGATTCCAATAGATATGATTCAACAGATGGTTTAGAAAAGATATTATTCACATATGCGTGAACCAATGACTCTCACTTCTTGGTCCTCTTCGGGATGTTTGGCAATATTAAAAATATTCAACTGAAGGGTCGTGTTCCCAAAAGTTAATTTCATGACTCAGTTCCTACAATTGATTAATGCATTGGAAGCTGCTAGGAAGGTTGACCAAGAATAATGGGGATTTGACTCTCTGAATATATTGTTGGTTGAGTATCTAGAACAATGAAGTCTACAGGGAAGAAAAAGTGGTCCACTTGGACAAGTACGCCATCAATAATGCCTCTCATAATTATTACAGATCTTTCTGCCAATTGGAGTGTGACACAAGTGGGTTTGAGTTCACCCAGTCCCAACTGCTGGTAGACAGAGAAAGGAAGCAAATTAACAGTAGCTCCAAGATCTAATAATGCTTGTTCTATTTTGAAATTTTCAATGACACTTGACACTGTTGGACATCTAGGATCCTTGTATTTTGGAGGGGTGTTGTGTTGAAGCAAGACACTGGCTTATTCTGTCAAGAAAACTCTCTTTTGGACATTTTGGCTTCTCTTGATTGTGCATAAGTCTTCCAAAAACTTGGCATAGGATGAAACTTGTTTGATTGCATCCAAAAGTGTGATGTTGATCTTTACTTACTTAAAAATCTCATCAATCTCAGGCTGATTGCTCACTTTATGGACTATTTTGAGTCTATAAGGGAAAATAGCAGGAATAAGGCATGAAGGGTCATTTTCCTTTAAAGGTTTTGGCTCTTGTTCAATCACAGGCTCAGATTCTTTTTCAATTTCATATTCAGGCTCAACTAGTTCAGGTTCAAATGGTGAGTTGATTGGGATTGACTCAGGCTTTAGCCTTAGAATTAACATGTTTCTGATAGTTTGGTCAATCATTTTGCTGCTTCTTAGTGTAGTGATAACTTGTGCTTGGTCTTGTGGGTGTTCCATGATTGATGGATTTTCGACATGGAATTGGCCTTGTGATGGGTTTGGTTGAGCGGGAAACTTTCCCTTCTCATGTGTGCTCATAGATTGTGTCAACTTTTGAAAGTGGCTTTTGATGTCCTCAAAAGACTGGGTGGTCTGGGCTTTGAAATCGGTGAAAGCCTATGTGGAATGAGTGTTGTAGTTCATTTGAGTTTGCATGAACTGGTTCAGTGTTTCCTCAAGGCTTCTTTTGTTTGGCGGTTGGTATGGTTGGTGTATAGGAGGTACTAGAGGTGGTGGATGTGAATTTTGCAGTTGGTTCATGGGGGATGGTTGTGTGTTCCTCCAATTGAAGTTTGGATGGTTCCACCACCTTGGATTGTATGTTTTAGAGTATGGGTTAGAGTAGGGCTCGTTGAAGTTGGAGATTGCATTTGTTGGTTCTGACAAGATTTTCTTGAACGCTAGGATGTTAGGATATTCCCCAGTAGGGTGTCTTATTCGTGCACAAATTCGGCACACTTGTTCTGTGGAAAGGCCAACATCAACTTGATGAATTTTTTCTAATTTCTATAGCTTCAAGTTTTTGAGACAACGTGGTCATTTTTTCCCTTAGGTCATCGTCATCTCTCAAGAAATATTTACCCCCTTGGGAAGTAGATGGTCTAGATTGAATAGCGGTAGGAGAGGCTGAGTCCCACCTCTGAGAATTGTAAGATATGGTGTCAAAGAAATTGAATGCCTCCTCCGAACTTTTACCCATAAACTCTCATTGAACCATCATTTCAACAAATTGACACAGTCAAGTGGGGCAGGAGTCATAGAAAAATCCTACTGTAATCCAATTCTCAAAAAGATGATGTGGGCAGACTTGAAGCAGATCTTTAAATCTCTCCCAACTTTGGTAAAATGTTTCCCCTTCTTTTACCAAAAAATTCATGATTTTCCTTTTGAGTGTGTTGGTCCGATGTAAGGAATTTTGTTTTCTAAAAAATTCATTTTGGAAGGTTTGCCAATTAGTCATGGAAAAAGATTTTAAAGAATTTAGTCATTGTTTAGCTTTATCCCTTAGAGAGAAAGGAAAAAGTTTCATCTTGGCTAGTTTCAAATTGTTTTGAAATGTTACATACACTTCTTCAAAATCTTTGATATGCTGGCGGGGATTTTTGGTATCCAACCCAAGGAAAACAGGTAACAACTGTGCAGTCCTCTACTTTATGATAAAGGGGGGAGCATTTTTAGGAAACACAAAACAAAAGGGGACACTATTTCTTGTAGGATTTAATTAATCCCTCAACATTCGAATGTTGGGCACTTCTCCCTCCTCGATAGGGGCTTCTCCGTTTTGGTCATTATTTGCCATAGTACTCTCACAGGTGAATTTGGTTTAGGCTGATTCACAAACCCAGAAGATTCTGCCTGTAAATTTTGATAGTGAGGAGCGTCCTCAGACATAAAATAAGCGAAAATAAAACAAGACAAAATTATTCACAGTAAAACAACAAATATACATAAAGAGAAAAGTCTTTTCACTTTTTACTTCAAAATAACTTAACTAAGTTCTCCGACATCGTCGCAAAAAACATAACTAGATTGGAAGTGTGTACTCCCAAGTGCAGGCAGTCAAGCTGTAGTAATAATCCGGTTTGAGTACGGAGTCGAATCCACATGGAAATTTGAGTTTATGTTTCATTGTAAGCAGTGGAGGAGACCAATTGGTTGTAACCTTGGTGATTTTGAGTTGTAACTTTTAGAGATTTTCCTGGATTAAATATGAAATTCTTTCCAGGAAAGTTTTCTAGGTAAAATATAAGATAGGTTCAAACGAAAAAAAAAGTCACTCTTTAGTTCAAAGATCTTGGCATGCAGTTCATTATCCGGTTTATTATATTTATGCTTGATAACTTAATTAACTCTCATGTCAACAAGAAGTTAATCTGAAGATAAAGATGGACTGTGAGAATTAAGAACATGGTTCTGATGTCTTTCTACAAGTTTACAAGAATTTCCTGTGCCAAGACTTAACCCGCCTGCAAACAACCAAGTGTTTCTACAAGACATCCAACCATAATATTAATATTCTATTCTTTAAATGAAGCACAATAATGAGGAAGATGGAAGGGTAGTAATGAAGATCTAGCCGGGGTACTTGCCTTGAAACAATGATTCATTCTATGCAAGAGTCATTCGTGTAATAGAAAGAACCACGATTATACCAAGTATGTTAGCTTTGCTAGATGCAATCAATCATCCAAAAAGCAAAGGGATATAAATATTACACATTAGAACAAAACACAAATATAACTTCCGAATAATTTATAAATGCCCTTCACCTCTTACTAAAGAGTAAA
>CM042198.1:4049043-4089615 GCA_023539305.1 Ilex asprella
TTGGCATGCAAGCCTTACAATCAAACCTTAACAAGAATGAATAGTGCACCGTTACTGTAGCATGAACAGTACAGTGCTACAGTAACTCCAAAAATCCTATTTCATAAGAAGTAAAACATGTGGGCCTTAACAACAACGGGCCAATTTAAGCTTAGCCTAGCCGGATTCCTTTAGAACTTGAACCATGTTGATAAATCTTTGTTGTTCAAGTGGATCATGGTCAATGGGCCTCCACGAACTTGCTTGAGTCCATGCCTCATGAATTAGACCATTGAGTACCTCCTTAAACTTCCTTGCTCGTGCTCTCGTAACCGGCTCAATTGGAACTTTAACTAGATCTCTTGAAGTTGGGCCATGATTCGCATCAAGTGTTCTTGGATGGACAATAGCAGATACAAAAGGTATAAATCCACTTTTATATACTCACTGTATCTATTTAGAAAAAGATACTAAACCATCCCGTCAAATGCAAGAAGATTGAATCCACACTTAAAAGAAGTAGTTCGCGCTCAAGTACTTAAACTACTAGATGCTAACATTATTTATCCTATATTTGATAGTAAATGGGTCGGTCTTACAGAAGTAGTTCCAAATAAATCTGGTGTTACAGTAATAAAAAATCACGAAAATGAATTACTCCCAATGCGTGCAGTCACAGGTTGGCGTGTATATATTGACTATTGAAAACTAAATTCCCTCACCAGAAAGGATGACTTTCTGTTACCATTCCTAGATCAAGTATTAGAAAGAATAGCTGGGCATGCATATTATTGTTTTCTAGATGGATATTTTAGTTATAATCAGATTGAAATTGCAATAGATGATTAAGAAAAAAACTGCATTTACATGTTTGTTTGGAACAATAGCTTATAAAAGGATGCCTTTTGGACTATGTAATGCACCAACAACTTTCTAGCGTTGCATGTTTAATATATTTAGTGATATGGTAGAACAATATCTATAAGTTTTTATGGACGACTTTTCAGTATATGGTGATTCATTTCATATATGTTTAGAAAATCTGGAAAAGTACTCATTCGATGTGAAGAAATAAACCTTGTCTTAAATTGGGAAAAATGTCATTTCATGGTTACACAAGCTATTGTTTTAGGTCGCATAGTATCTAAAAAATGAATTGAAGTTGAAAAATTCAAAATTAAATTAATAGCTAATCTTCCTTCACCAAAAACTGTAAAAGATTTTCGATCTTTTTTAGGTCACGTAGGATTTTATAGAAGATGGCCTAAGAAATGGCTAAGGCTGAAACTTTATCCAAAGATGGCCTAAGATATTTTTTTTAGAAATCATACACTGCATAGTTCCAAGTTAAAAATTTAAGGAAAATGCTAATCAAGTAATTCAATGAGTGCTGAAAAAAATAACGAGATTATTCAACGAAATTTATTGCTGGATCAAAAATTCTTAATTGAGTAAATGTAATATATCTTTCCGAGGAGGACTAGCTCAAAAACTGCAATAGGTTTTACATCTACACTACATACGTAAGCTTAATAAAGGAGTGTGATATTTCAGAAAGTTTCCCAAAATAAGGACTTTTATGTGCTCCGAAGAATGAGTTTCTCCGAAAATATTAAGATAGTACAGAACTAATACATGAAAATCCCAAGCAATTAGGTTAAGGGTATCCCTACAAAGTATAAGAAAAATAACCTAATTATAATGTGAATCACATGAAATATGCAATCAAACTTAAAAAAATGTAACCCAAACATAAACTAGATTAATTAAAACCAAATTCAAAACAACATTCAAAACTTAAAGACTAAAATGAAATGCATAATCAAAAAGTGTTCAAGAAAGATAGTAGTAGAAGTAATGCTGTGGAATTCTTCAAAAGTCTCTGATTATAAATTAGATGGGCCTCCACCGTAGTGTCCTCTTAGTAGCCTCAAGATCTCAGTCTGATTTTGCTCGTAGTTAGCCATGCATTGATCGAGGTGGGTGATGCTAGTCCCCAGCCGGGTGACATTGGTCTCCAACCCTAGCAAAATTTGTCGGTTGTACCTATCATCAACCGATATATATGACTGCTTCTCCTATTTCAGTTATTTTCCTGCAGTTTCAAACAACCCTTGATTTTGCTATGATCAAAGAATGTATATCTTTTAGGAAAATGTGTAGCATACTCAGACTAAACCAAAACAATTGCATATCCATCTTTGGAAAATTTTGAAAATTTGTTGAAAATTGACTCGCTATCTAGTTCTTTAACGTAACAAAGATGAATATGGATTGTCCTCTCCCACCAAGCTAAATTTCACATTGTTCTTAATGTATAACTTAATGAAATAAAATATTAGACAATTGCTAATATGATCTGGAGGCAAGAAAAATCTAGAGTGCAAAACCTAATCTGTAAGACAAACAATAAATGATTCCAAACAAAAGAAAATATAAAAGAAAAATTCTAACTACTTATATAAAAAAAGGGCATGGAGGATAGATCAATCAGGCTTTATGTTCCCAAATAGAGTTAGTGCTTAGTTTTAGTCTGGGCTTGTTTCTTCCAACAAACTTCTTCTTGCTTAATTTTCTTACATCTCCTGATAGTTCCTGCGAAGAATTTAACAAATTAGCATAAAACTTCATATAGGGATTTCCAATACCATTAACAAAATTAATCAAATAGACTTGTAGATGGTCAGAATAAGGAGAGGTGTCATCTATCTCCTCTACAATATCATCAATTCATCTACCTCACAAATTTCTCCTTCCTCACCTGAGTGCTTTGTCACATTAAATATTTTCAATTTGTTGGTCATATTTCCAGATGAAAGTTTCATGACTCCATTCCCACAATTAATCAATGCTTTTGACGTAGCAAGGAATGGTTGACATAGAATGACATGAATGTATGTAGATGCATTCAAAACAGTCTGAGTACCTAAAACAATTAAATCCATCGGGAAATAGAATTTATCAGCTTGAACTAACACATCCTCCACAACTCCTCATGGGGTTTTCACAGATCATTCTACCAATTGTAATGTGATATTGGTGAGTTTCAACTCACCCAACCCTAACTCTTTACAGACCAAGTATATAAGTAAATTGACATTGGCTCCCAGATTAAGCAAAGCTTGCCCAATTTGAAAATTTCGATTATGCATGATACTATAGGACTTCTAGGATCTTTGTACTTAAGAGGGGCCTTGAGCTGGATGATAGCACTAAATGCTCAGTTAAAAATGATATTTTTACATTGATCTACCTTTTGACTTTACAAAGTTCTTTTAAAAACTTGGCATAAAATGAGAATTGTTTGATTGCATCTAATCGAGGGATGTTAATCTTTACGTTCTTGAACAATTCAAAGATTTTAGAATGATTCGATGGAGTTTTATGTGTCTTAACTGATTGAGGAAAAGGTAACACAATAGGCCATGAAGTTTCTTTTTCGTTTTGGCAGTTTAGTTTCCTTTTCAATTACAGGTTCAAGCTCAATAGGTTCATTAACAAAGATTGACTCAGGTTTTGGCTTAGGAATTAACATGTCTCTAATGGTTTTGTCGATCACTTTACCACTTCTTAGTATGGTAATTGCTTGGAACTGACTCAGAGATGGTTCAAAAGACAACATTGGCCTGGTTTTGACTTGTGGAGGTTTTGGTTGAGATGTGAATTTTTCCTTCTCTAATGTGCTCAAGGACTAGGTTAATTTGGCAAGATGACTCTTAAAGTTTTCAATACTCGTGAAATTCATGATTTAAAATCGTTAAATGCATGGATGTGTTGAGTATTGAAACTCATTTCAATCTGAATGAACTGGTTTATGGTATCCTCAAGACTTCTTTTTTGAGAGGGTAGATATGGATGATATAACTGCTGAGTTTGGGGCTGACTTGAAGGTGGATCTTTTGGTTGACTTACAGGTTGTGTGTTTTCCAACTAAAATTCAGGTAATCCTGCCACCCTGGGTTATAGGACTTGGTATAAGGACCCAATCCCTTCGCTAATGAACTCATGGACTGGGTTAATTTGGCTAGATGACTTTTGAAGTCTTCAATACTCTATGAAATTTGGGATTTAAAATCATTAAATGCATGGGTGTGTTGAGTATTGAAACTCATTTGACTCTGAAAGAATTGGTTCATGGTATCCTCAAGACTTCTTTTGTGTAGAGGTTGATATGACTGATATGACTGCTGAGTTTGGGGCTGACCTAAAGGTGGACCTTTTAGTTGACTTATAGGCTTTGTGTTTTTTCAACTGAAACTCGGGTGATTTTACCATCTTGGGTTATAGGACTTGGAATAAGGACCCAGTCCCTTCTCTAATATGTTCATGGACTGGGTCAATTTGGGTAAATGACTCTTAAAGTCTTCAATACTCTATGAAATTTGGGATTTAAAATCATTAAATACATGGGTGTGGTGAGTATTGAAACTCATTTGACTCTAAATGAACTGAATCATGGTATCCTCAAGACTTCTTTTGTGTGGGGGTTGATATGGCTGATATGACTGCTATGTTTGGGGCAGATATGACTGCTGAGTTTGGGGCTAACTTGAAGGTGGGCCTTTTGGTTGAGTTATAGGTTGTGTGTGTTTTCCAACTGAAATTCGGGTGATTTTGCCACCCTGGGTTATAGGACTTGGGAAGGATTGGAACAGGGCTTGTTAAAATTGGAAATTACATTGGACTATTTCATCAAGACATATTTGAATGCTAGAATGGTTGAACATTCCCCTGTAGGATGTCCTGACAATGCAAAAATTTCACATGATTGCTCAATTGTAGACTATACAGACACTTCCTTCAGTTTTTCTTTCATTTCTAAAGCTTCTAGCTTTTAGGACAAAGTAGTCATTTTGGCCCTTAGGTAATCATCTTCTTTTAACAGATACTTCCCTCATGAGGATGTAGATGGTTTGCTATCAATAATGTTTGGAGTGGCCGAGTCCTATATTTTGGAACTCTTAGAAATGGTATCAAAAAACTCGAACGCCTCTTTGGGAGTCTTACTCATAAATTCTCTCTGGGCCATCATTTCAACAAACTGACACAATGTAGATGGGAGGGCGTCATAAAAAAACCTTACAAGAGTCTAACTCTCAATTAGGTGATGTGGGCAAGGTTGGAGAAGATCCTTAAATCTCTCCCAACATTGATAAAAAAAATTCCTTTCTTTTAAAGAAAAATTCATTATTTGACGTCTCAATGCACGAGTGCGATGCACATGATTTTTTTTTTTTGAAAAACTCAGTTTGCTAAACTAGCCAACTAGGAATAGACTAGGATTTTAAAGAATTTAACCACTATTTAGCTTGTCCTTCAAAGAGAAAGGCAAAATGTTTCAACCGGGCCATTCCAGAGTTATCTTGCAAAGCACCACATACTTCTTCGAACTCTTTAACATGCAAGTATGGGTTTTCAAACTCCAGGCCACAAAATTATGGTAACAACTGTATTGTCCCTACCTTAAGGTTTAGATTTGGAGCATTTTCATAAAAAAAAAAAAAATGATGGGGCACTATTGTGTGTAGGATGCAAATATTCTCTTAATGGTCCAACATTCTGAACCACCTCATGTTCTAGTTGATTATTATGAGCCATGCTTAATTAGAATGATGCTTGTGATGAATATGAAGATGATGGAGATGAAGGATTAGACTGATTTATAGACCCCACTGATGACTTAATAGACATAAACAATGAAAATGCAACAAACAATAAGTATACATATAATAAAAACTAAAAAACTTCCCCATTCAATTTAAAATCACTATAACTCCCCAACAACAGTTCTAAAAATCTTGATCAACTATCGGCTTAAATATTATCGTAAACCCAAGTAGTCAAAATTGCAATATAATACTCGGTTAAGCCCGAGGTCAAACCCACAGGGAGTTAAATATCGGAATTCAAAAATCAAACAGTGAAGTTGTTACAGATACATAATGTAAGGAAATAGCTTATGGTGCTAGCTTAGAACAATTAAAAAAAATTAGTTTAAAATGTGGAAATGCAATAATTAAAAGGTACCCTTCAGTTCGGGGATTCCACATGCATTATATTAGCTAAGTATTGGAAATGCCACCTTACAACAATTAACTCCAATTTTACTGGAAAATCAACCGCTAGGCATGATGTATATTGGACCATATCTAGCAACTTATTAGGTTAGCAAGTAGGTATATATTCAATGCAACAATCAAATAATCCAAATAAACCCGATGGCAAGCTATTCATAAGGAATACTTGAAATACTCAATTGGCATCTCTATACCATGCATCAGTTAAACAACTAGAGTAAACCATAAGGAAAGCCATTCAGAAAGGAATACTATAGTTATTCAATCGACAGGTTGATGATTCACTGGTGATGAAATTCTGGTTTATGCATTGAATCAAAAGCACTGGCTATGCCGAGACTTAACCCGTCTATAACCAATCAATCAACTGTTACATAAAGCCAATCACGTACATAATTGTACCGCTTGAAGTATGCTTGAAGTATATAACTATTAGATAGTATGGTATATAGCATTAGATACCACTTAGTGTTTATAGTCATGATCCTATTATAAATTTAACAATCCATCAATAAGGGAACATTAAAGCATATTTAAAACATTGACATTTTCATAACTTAAACAATATTGTACATATGTTCACCCTTCATCGAAGAGTATAAATGGACTACTCACACCCCATTGCTATAGAAGAGCAAGAGGTGTGATATAGTTCCGTTATAACAAAAAAACAAAATACAGACAAGTCTTTCCCAATGAATAGTTGAAATACCAACACTCTTAATATCCGTTAGGGCACAAAAGTGGGAGAGGTTCAACCCTCCAAGTAAAAAGGAATAATAGAAATGTAGAAGAAAGAAAATCTATCTGGATAGAAAGCTGGCTGGAAGTAGTTTTACAAGGCTTCGTTGTACTATTTCTCTCACTATCTCTTACTGTTTCTGACTCTTTCTGGATTTCCCTTACTCTGTGGCTTCCCTCCACTCTCTCTGGCTAAGAACGTTGAAAATGAAACTGGAAGGCCATATTTATAGGAACTAGAGGGGTTGGTTAAGGCAAATGAAGTTGGATGGTCCAATCAGGCTTCTTGGTGCAGCATCAAACAAATGGGAGGAGGAGAGAGAAGTGAGAGGGTTTAGCCTACTGTCCGAATGCCACCACCACCGTTCAGACAGTGCTAAACCTCTAGATCTTGCATGGTGTGATTCCTTGGTGATTTTACACTTGGCTTCCCTACTGATTTAAGCTTTGACAGTTTGCTCCTCTTTACTTTGCGACATTTACATGAAAAACCCTAAAAAAACAATGTTTCCGACTTTAACCCTTATTTACACACTAATTCAGGTTAATCAAGTGTCATGATTGAGCCTTAATTGAAAATTCATTTCCATGCCACATGATTGACAAAGCTAGAGCAAAATTATTGAAATTACCATACCTTGGTTGCTCCAAGATTGACTGTGATTGATCTTAAAGGAAAGAAAAAGTGGTGTGAAAACCCCAAAAGGGACGAATGGTGTTGAAATCAATTTTTGAAGGAGAAAAAAATAAAAGATCAGAAAAATCCAAGAAAAAGGAGAAAAGGGAGTTGAAACAAAAAAGAAAAATGTTGAGGAAATAAGAACCAAAAAAAACAAAAGATGAAGAGAAGGGATAAGGCTAAAAATTCCACAAAAAGGAAATTTTTGATAATAAAGGTGACACCCTCGTAATAACCCTTTTTGCCTCCCTTTATCTTTCATATCACTCAACCCAAGTATGACTCAATCCATATATGAGATTACGACAAGGTCGTTTCAACCGATATGCATACACATCTTTTTTGGATTATATATGAGCATTTTGGATTGTGCACAAGATTCTATTTCACATATACACATGGAGAGCATGCTAGGATTATCATTGAGTTATTCATTTTTGAGAAAAACCCTTGGTGAGTTTTGCATCAAAGCTGAATTTGAATAGCTAAGGTATGTGAATTTCGTTAAGTAAATTCTTAAATGTGTGAATTCCATTTCCCACACACAAGTTTGCAAAAAAATGTGTAGGTATATACTCTAGAATATCATTTAAATCCACGATGAAACTCGTGTGCACTTTGTTTAGATGTTTGAGAAATTTTTATTAGGCAACCCAGCGCTTAGAGGATAAGGGAATATTGCTCAAACTTTAGCTTTGAGAAAGGAATAGAAATGCCTTTTGTATTTCAATTTGTGTTTTATATATTGGGTGTTCATTTGTTTGTTGAATTTAGAATTCCATGTCACGTATTTTGAAAGCATCAAATCTCGAATCACATTGCAATTACGTAAATGAATTTAGGCATGGTCACACATTTGTGGCTCACTAGCATGGGTACTTTTTTTTTGTGTGGAGTTGAGGTTGTCAATAGTTCATTAGAATGTGTGAGATTTGAATAAATTTGGAGTGGAGGTGAAGAATTCAGCCTAGGAATTTTTTTTGAAAAAGCTGAAACCTACCAGTAGAAGTTTGTAAAATCCTACTAATAGATTTTTTGCATGGCACAATTCTACTGGCAGGGTTTTGATGTTCTATTGATAGGTTTTTCCTAGAAATTCAAAAAAGAGGGTTTTAAATCAGAATTTTCAATGAAACACTTCACATTCTCCACTCATCTCATCCTTAAAAACCTTATCCTCTCCCTCAAAACCTTCCAAATACTCAAAAAACTTCTGGACACTAATCTAATCACCCGATCATCTTCCCCAAAGTTGTGATTCATAGTGATTACTTCTCACTTTCTTGAATTTTTTCCACAAAAAAACCCTCTTTTCATCTACAAAGCTTCCCAAATCCATCAAAGACCTCTATTCTCACTCAATTCTTGGAATTCAAAGGAATGGCTCAATTGGGTAAATCTTCTCGTGCTTCATTTGATTTTTTTGATGAACTATGGAGTTGGTTGTTGCCTTTTGTTTCCCTACGGGCATTTTTTATTGTTGTGGCACTAAACAAACAAACGAGGCCCGGTTCTCCAGCACTAGTGGGAACGGGATCTTGAAAGAAGACTATGGGGGTAGGTCCTAGTGGTGGGGAACGACGAAAAAAGCAAAAATATGACGCTTGCACGTAGAGCATAGAGGAGAAAAATGTGATGTACGAGTGACATGTAGATAGGCCCACCCTCGGGCCAAATGATGAAGTGGTACAAGTGATGGAGGGTCATGGCATTGATATTTGGTTTGAGCCTATAGGGGTTAGGTCCTCCTCATGTGTAGGGAGTTCTACCAAAAGTTGAAGGTGGTGAACAAGGGTGTATTTTTGTTAAAGACTAACGTGAGAGGGAGGGGTATGAAGATCACATTGGGAGTCATTGCGGATGCATTTCAGTACTAGAGACAACCTCCAAACACCATGGGTTATTCTCAAAACAACGAAGCATGGAAATCACTTTTGGAATACACAAGCTTAATGTATGAGGACTTGGCGCAATTTAAAGGAAAAATCTAAGTTAGGGAACTTAAGCACTCCTACGGGGTAATGAACAAGGTTCTGCATTTCAATTTACAACCTAGGGGAGCAGAGAAGACTCCGGAAGAGGAGAAGCTAGTCCTTCTCTAAGCTTTAATGATGGAGAAGAGGATGGATATCGCTTTCATGATCTAGGAGGTGATGAAGTACACCCAAGCTAGTAAGCCGAAGGTGAATCTTCCTTATGCCCTCCTTGTCACGAAGATCTGGCTCTATTAAAAAGTCAAGGGCATCCCCCACTGTTGTGACCCTCCCACCAGAGTTTGGAGCAATAGGTGGTGAGTGTGTAATATTGCATATCTAACGGCCTCATTACATGCATTTTGACTCAACTTTGCATTTAATTATTTAGAGTCAGTCAATTTTTGAATAATATGAAAATTTTGATGTTCCAGCTAATAATAGACGTGATACACCAAAATCCAGGAGTCTTTTATTGACCATTGACCACACTTCAACCCTCAAAAATATCAGTAAGTGTCGTATAACCCGACATCCCTTCAACATCAATTAATATCATCCCTTAAGTCCGGATTATAACCCACACGTGCTACCCGTGTGCATGTTACCAATTATTTAATTGAAGTCCAATATACTCAAATATGTCTTACTTAGGGTCCATATGTGTCCTTTAAACCCAAGAAACCCAAGCCCAAAAGCATAGCACAGGACTTTAAAATTTTCAATTTCAGGTTCTTGTTCGAACGTTATTTGGCGTTTGAACTTTTGCTTTATGTTCGAACGTCACTTGCTCCCAGTACTTTTGCATTTCCATCAGAGCTATGTTGAAACCAAAGTAGTGTAAGCTACCCACGTTCGAAGTCGCCTGACGTTCGAACGTGGATTGTGTTTAAACGAAGGTTGCGTTTGAACGTGGACTGGCGTTTGAACGCCAAGAAAATTCCAAAATGTTGGTATCTCTGTTTTAAGATTTTCGATCCATTCCAAACCTTTCCAAATTCATCCCAAACATGTATAATGAAGTTTTTTACATAATACGTGATCCATAATAGGTTCTACTACAATCATTTGCATGAAGGTTACATGCCAAATATATAGTTTAACGAATGTGTTACAAAAATCCAAGGTTAAAGGCCACAAATCGGCCACTCTTTTATCCTTGGTGATTCGAATGAGGTCCGTCCACCGGCGTGTAACTCACACCTCTTGGAGCGCAGTGAAAATGGTGGGAAGCCTCAAGAACACCTCCCAAGCCAGAAACCTTGAATTTTCCAAATCTCCTCTTTTGGATCTTTGGTGAAGTTCCTTGTTTTTGGTACGTAAACGTAGCCCTCGTCGATGTGGATGACTGTAATTCTTGGCGCGACGGAACGCCAAGAATCGGCGAAAGAAAAATAATTTTCTATCTTTTCTCCCTCTTTCACTCACACGCTAGAGGCTGCAGATTTTGGGGAGATATTTGTGTCAAAATATCTATTTTAATCCCCTATTTATATTTTCCAAGACTTGACCCGAGCCGTGCCACGTGTCCTCCACTTATCCTGCTCCGTTTTTTGCCCCAAAATATTTATTTCATCTCGGTTTAAGTTCAAATAAATTTTATTTGAACTTTTACTCAATTATAAGAAAATTTTAAAATTTTTGGTTTTGGGGGACATTTAAAAGTTCATTCGTCACCCAAATGTCTCGTAAAACGTGTAAAATTCAACTATCTTAAAATTCGACGAAATTAGTCTGGGTGACTAGATTTCGCAATACGAATCCAGCAACGAAGTTCATTGTGTCATATAAGCTCTAGAGAACAAGTATTTTAATTCTGCATTATAGTGGCAAATTGACCATTTTGCCCTTACTCAGAAAAATTTTAATTTTTCCCGAGCTTTATATTCTTCCCCCCTTAAAAGAATTTCGTTCCCAAAATTCACACACACTCATGCCAATATAATAACACGCATATGCAACAGTCATTTAATGTTAAATGATTATTAAAATGTACTTCCATCTTCGAATAAGAAAGGATAATTGGCAAGTATAGTGTCCTCACGCTTCTATGATACCTCCTCCACTCCTCGGTGCTGCCACAATACCTTCACTAGCCTCACGATCTTGCCTCATAAAACCTGATCCCGGCTATCTATGATACACACCGGTCCCTCCTTGAAGGTACCATCCGCATCAATAATAAGCTCGCTCCAATCCACCACATGAGTCGGATCTGGGGTGCATTTCCAAGCATAGAGACATGGAACACCGCGTGAACATACGATAAATTTGGGGGTAACGCCAACCAATAAGTAATTGTTCCTACCCTTTTGAGTACCTGAAAGGGTCTGATATACCTCGACGATAATTTTTCCCGCCTGCCGAACCTAACCACTCCTTTCTTAGGCATCACCTTCAAGAAGACATGATCTCCCACCTCAAACTCTGGAGGTCACCGCCATCTGTCGGCATAGCTCTTTTGTCGGCTCTGAGCCATTAGAAAACACTTCTGCATCAAGTCTACCTTCTCCGAGGTGTCTTTAACCAATTTCGGACTCGTAGAAGGTCTATCCCTTAATTCCGTCCAACAAATCAGAGATTGACAAGGCCTTCCATATACCGTTTCATAAGGCGTCATCTGTATACTCGCCTGATAACTGTTGTTGTAGGGTTAACTCCACTATGAGTAGGTGCTCTTCCCAGCTACCCTTGAGATCTAGGGTACATGCCTGTAGCATGTCCTCTAAAGTCTGGATGGGCCTCTCGGAATGACTATCCGCCTGGGAAGAAAAGTAATGCTCATTATCAACTGTGTCCCCATGGCTCACTAGAAGCTCTCCCACAAATGAGCTGTGAACCTGGGATCCCAATCCGAAACTAAAGATACAGGCACCCTATACAACTAGATAATCTCATGTATATACAACCTATAGAAGTCCTCTAGTGTGGAGATCATCCGCACCGCCAAAAACTGTGCCGACTTAGTAAGTCGGTCCACTATCACCCACACTGCGTCATGCCCTTGTGATGTTCATGGCAAGTCAGTCACAAAATCCATCGTGACATGCTACCACTTCCACTCAACTACGTCCAATGGCTGGAGTAACCATGCTGGTCTCTAGTGTTCGGCTTTCACTTGCTGACAAGTGAGACATCGGCTAACAAAATCTCTGACATCTTTCTTCATCCCGCTCCAATAATACTGGCGACGAAGATCATAGTACATCTTTGTGCCACCTGGATGCACAACAAAATGAGAAGAATGAAACTCCCTGAGGATCTCCTCTCTCAGATCCGTAGAATGGGAAACTACAACCCTTACCCTAAATCGAAGACTACCATCCATGTGAATGGCCCAACCCTTATTACCTGTACTCGATCGTACTTGTTCCCTGATGGATAATATCTTTATGTCCTGCCCATAAGATTCAATTACTCTGCTTAGCAGGGAAGTTGTAACCACAAACTCGCCAAAGTGTCCTAAGCTTGTCCCATATAGCGTAGCCCGAACTGTCCCACATTCTTGCGCATCTGCCACTCCCAGGAAGCCACACTAGCCAAGACTCCTCTTGACTTCTGACTGAGTGCATTAGCCACCACATTTACCTTACCGGGACAGTAATGCAAAGTGAAGTCATAATCCTCCAAATACTCTATCTACATGCGTTGCCTCATGTTGAGGTTCCGCAGTATAAAGATATACTTCAGACTTTTATGGTCTGAAAACACCTCAAAATGCTCACGTATAGATAGTGGAGCCAAGCCTTCAAGGCAAGGACTATAGCCATTAACTCTATGTCGTGTGTAGGGTAATTCTGCTCGTGGTTCTTTAACTGCTGAGAACCATAAGCTACTACCCTCCTGGACTGTATCAAAATGCATCCAAGTCCAACCTTAGAGGCATCACAATATACTATGCACCTCTGTCCCATTTCTGGAACTATCAGAATAGGAGCTGAAGTAAGTCTCCTTTTTGACTCCTAGAATGCCTTCTCACACGAGTCATTCCACTCAAACTTGACCTCCTTCCGGGTCAATCTCATCAATGGTGCAGCCAGTTAGGAAAAGTCCACGATGAACCTCTGGTAGTACCTTGCCAATCCCAAGAAGCTGCATATCTTGAAGACTAACTTCGGCCTATTCCAATTCATAACTGCCTCAACCTTTTCCGGGTCAACCATCACCCCTGAAGCTGACACCACGTGTCCCAAAAATTTTACCTCCGTGAGCTAAAATTCACATTTGCTGAACTTGGCGTACAACTGATGGTCCCTCAAGGTCCGAAGAACAATCCTCAAGTGATCCTCATGCTCCTCCTCAGACTTGGAGTAGATCAAGATGTCATCAACAAAGACCACGATGAACTGATTTAAGTAAGGTTGGAACACCCTATGCATGAGATCCATGAATGCCACCAGGGCATTCGTCAATCCAAAAGGCATAACTGTAAACTCGAATTGCCTATACTGCGTTTTAAATGTTGTCTTAGGGATATCCATCTCCCTAAACCTCAACTAATGGTAACTGAGACAGAGATCTATCTTGGAGTAGACCCATGCTCCTCTCAGTTGATCAAACAAATCATCAATCTACAACAGTGGGTATCTATTCTTGATAGTAACTCTATTCAATTGCCATTAATCTATGCATAGTCGAAGGATTTTGTCTTTCTTCTTGGCGAACAACATCAAAGTGCTCCAAGGTGAAGTGCTCGGTCTAATAAAGCCCATGTCCAACAATTCTTGCAATTGGCCTTTGAGTTCTTGCAACTCAGCAGAAGCCATCCTATATGGAGTCATAGAAATGGGTGATGTACCAGGATGTAACTTAACGGTGAAATCTACATCCCTATGTGGAGGTAATCCTGGTAGTTCATCTGGAAAAACATCATCATACTCACAAACCAACCGAGGGAGACCCAACTCCTGTCTCGCCTCAATTTCTAAGGTAAGGCTTGCCAGTCAACCCATCAACTGTCTGTGCCATCTCGAATCATACATGGCTTGGGGTAAAGCATCATGCTTTTCCCCTTGAAACTTGAAACAAAGACCCTCAGGCATATTAACAGTGACCCTTTTACGATCATAATCAATAATAACACGATGTGCTGTCAACCAGTCCATCCTAAGGATAACATCAAACTCTGACATGTCCATGACCCTAAGGTCTACGGTGAGTAGAATCCCCGAGATCTCTAACTCACAGCCCCGACATATCCGATCAACCCTCACCCTAGATCCAAGGGGGAGAACTCACATGCAATGGCTCTTCCACGGTTTCAACCTCTAAGCCCAATTCTTTCACACATGATCCAGTAATAATAGAATGAGATGCACCTGAGTCAAATAATACCCTTGCCCATAAGTGAAAGAGTAAAAATATACCCTACATGACCGACTGATCTACTGGCTCGTAAAATGTTGGAGGCTATAGAATTTGTGGAGATATTTGTGTCAAAATATATATTTTAAGCCCATATTTATATTTTTCATGGCTTGGCCCGAATCGTGCCACGTGGCCTCCACTTATCTAGGTCCATTTTTGCCCCAAAATAATTTATTTAATCCCAATTTAAATTCAAATAAATTTTATTTAAATTTTTACTCAATTATAAGGAATTTTTAAAATTTCTATTTTTGGGGACGTTTAAAAGTTCATTCGTCATCCAGTTGTCTTGTAAAATGTGTAAAATTTGACTATCTCAGAATTCAATGAAATTCGTTTGCGGGACTAGATTTTGGGATACGAATCCAAATACAAAGTCCGTTATGTCATACGAGCTCTAGAGAACAAGTATTTTAATTCTGCATCAAATTTTTTCGGGTTTTACAATAGAGTAATTGTTGGCTTTCAAAACCTTGCAACTAAGTGTGGATGAGTGGTGAAGAGATGGAAAAATTATATGAGGATTTAGAGGCTTAAAAGTGATAGAAATGAAGGAGGTATTGGTACCTGGTAATATAGGCACCAGTACCCACACCATTTGGGATCGGTACCTCAGTATTTCCCTTTGTTTATCTTCGAATTTAAAAAGTTCAAAATATGAAAGTTGCAGATTTGGATGTGTGCTATCTTGTTTCAAAATTTTAGCTCAATAGAATGGTCGGATCAAAGTTATGACAAATTTATGAAAAGACCTACCGGTAGAAGACATTCAAGACCTACGAGTAAAAGACATGCAAGACCTAACGGTAGAAGATATGCAATACCTATCGGTAGAAGACCCTACTGGAAATTACTTACCGGTAAGTTACCCACGACCTACCGGTATAACTTCTCTTTACATTAATGCAAGTCTTTATTTGATTTCATTACCATGTTTTTCTCCTTAATGTTGTTCTTGCTTTTAGTATGAGTAGCTAAACCTTTAGTTTAAAGTCAACTCCCTTAATGTAGACTCCCTTTTTTTCTTCCTTGTAGTTTAAAGTGTTTGGTTTGATTAAGTTGTGTGAGGACGTAGTTGTGGGCTTTTGATACATCGTAGACTTGTCACGAGGTATGCTTTTGCCCAACATGACTACATTAGTCCCTCACATCCTACGAATCAATGAAACAATGAGACACCCTTGTTTGAATGAAATGAGTCGATTAATCATACCCATTGGAATGAACTCTATGGATTGGCCAACCCACTTTTTATTTGGAAATTTCTCAAAAGACAAATTGCCAAACTTCAAATCATAATAATTTTCATTTTTCCTTTCACTAATTACTTTTGAAACACTTGACCTTTCCTTTGCTAAGGAGGTGACCTTGGAACACTCATTACAAGTAAACACGACATTGCAAGTCTCTCTATGCTTGGGGAGCACTTTTGCACACATACGTTTTTGTTCATTCACACACGATTTTTCCCATTTCTTGCATTTGAATCTGAGGGAAAGTGGCACTTACCAACTTGTATGAGCCATATACACACAATCCAGGTTTATGTTTGGAGATTAGAGAAAACCATTCAAGGAAGATAATTTAAGCATTATGAAGAGGTCAAACATAATAGAAGGGTCAGCTTAGAGGGAAGAGAGGGGGAGGCCATCGAGAGTTGAGCCATCTATAGCTGGACCCTTTACGTCCGCGCCACCTACTGCTACCCCACCTAGTACAGTATCCAGTTGGACGACTTTAGAGGGACTATACAACTATTGACATTGATGGTCTCTAAGTTCTTCGAGAAGACTTTCCTAGGAGAGCCTCTCCCTGCAGTGCCACCACCTTCTGCCTCCTTGCCATCCACTTTTGCCCCTAGGGGCTCGACTGTCTTAGAGGTAGAGAGGTCGGATGATGAGAAGTTCAGTGATGAGGAAGAGTCTGATGATGAGGAGTCGGGTGATGATGCAGAAGAGTAGTGAGAGCACTCTAGTTTTGCTATTTTTGGTAGATTGCACATAAGTGGTTTAGTGGTAGTCGGCCTAGTAGAAGACTCTCTAGTATCACATGCTGTTCTTTTTGTTTCAAGGTCTTTGTACTTAACCTTATGAAGTTATGACTGAAAGAACCACATTTTATTTGTTTCAATTTTCCCCAAATTCATTTACATAATGGCATTATGATTAGAGTATTTTGTTGATTGGTGAATTGTCTAAAATGAATGGAATTGTTGTTTTTATGTATTGTAATTTGAAAATAAAGTTTGCTAGGGACTAGCAAACTCAAGTTGAGGGGTGTGATTAGTATAGAATATTACATATCATCTATCTTTTTTGCACCCATATTGCTTATTTTGTGGTGAAAATTGGGAAAAATGCTTTCAAACTCACAATTAATAGAGATTCATGTAATTGTAGGTAGAGAGCAGGTAAGGTTGTGCATAAAGCCTACCATCAAGTACTCAAAGGCAATGGAGAAGAAGGGAATACTTAACAAATTGTTCGGGACATCAAGAAACCAAGGAAATCCAAAAGTAGGACAACACCTACCGATAGAGGTCAACCAAAACCAAGCTATATAAGTTAGTCAAAGCCTACTAGTAGAAGATCCAAAACCTACTGGTAGAAAATGCTACTGGAATTCTTCTACCTCAGCCATGTAAAAACCTACGAGTAGAAAAGCTTACATGAAAAAACCTACCTGTAGGTTTTCTTACATTCTACCGGTAGGTTTTGCCTAATTTTGTCAAAAACCTGCTCACAATGCTCCACCAACTTCAGGGGCCCACCTCTTGTTATCCAAACCATACCCTAACATAATTGACACGCCATGATACTCTTCTAACACCTAAAGTCAGATTTCAATTGAGAGAGAGGAGGGAAGAAAGAGAGAGAAAAGGGGTGCTGGAAAAGTATGAGAGTTGCATGCTTGGCCTGTTTTTGCTTGTTCAAGTGTCCAACCTCTCCCTACTCATTGCAACTCAGTTCACATAGGCTAAGGGAAGAGGGATGGACAAATTTACCAAGTCTTACACCATTATTCAGTTTTACATGCTTTTAGAGAGAGAGGCTCCAAGGTTGAAGATGAAGTTTTAGAGAGAGAAAGTAAGGATTTTACATTCTTTCACCATTTTCATTGTAGTAAGCTTTATTTTACTTGTAATATTTCTCTCTTTCACTCTAAACTCTTTTATTTAAGTTATAATCAAGCTTAGTTAAGTATTCTAGCATTTCCAATTCTACATTTGGGCATTTTTCTCTTCAAGCTTTGTATTTGGGAATGAATGACTTTACTCTTGTAGTTTAAACCTTTTCTTGCATCAATACAAGTTTAATGCATCATTTCATTAGCTTGTCTCCTTACATTATGTTTATTCTTGCCTCTGCTATGAGTACATAGAATTTTAGATGGCCAAGCCAAGAGGAATTTCCTCTTGGGTATGTGAAATCAACTATTTTTCATTCTTCCTCGCAGTGTAAAGTGTTTGGTTTGACTAGGTTGAGTGCGGATATGGTTCTGGGCTCTTGATATACAATAGAATTGTCACGCGGTATGCTTTTTGCCAACACATCCACTTTAATCCCTCAATTCCTATTAATCAATCAAACACTGAGACAACATTGGTTGAATGAATTGAGTCGATTTGGCATTGCCATTGAGATGACCTATATGGATTAGCCAACCTTTCTTTCTTGCATTTTTATCAAAACACAACTCACCAAAACACAATTCACAAAACTTTCCAATTTTTATTTCTTTACAAATCACCCTTCAAAGCATTTGACATTTCCTTCCCTAAGGAGACGACCTTGGAATACTCATTCCAAGTAAAACTCGACATTGCAAGTCTCTCTACGCTTGGGGAGCACCTTTGCACACACGCACACATACACACGTTTTTGTTCACACACATGATTTTTCTCCATTTCTTGTATTTGAACCCAAGAGGGAGTGAGACTCACCAACTCGTATAAGCCATATACACACAATCCAGGCTCATGATTGGAAATTAGGGAAAACCAATAAAACAAGTAGCAAAGTGATTGCGAAAACCATAGCAACCAAAGAATTTCTCCCACGGTCGAGTCCACACTTGAGTCTCAAATTGAGAATGAACTCGAGGAGAATATGGAAATTCCATGTTCGATTCCATTTCCTTTTTCCCAAATGTTGAGAAAGACACAAACTCTAACTCATCATACTGAAATTTTTGAGTTGTCCAAATAAGTCAAAATCAATATTCCTTTGCTCGATGTTACAAAGAAAGTGCCATCTTATTCCAAGTTTTTAAATTACTTGTGCGCCACCAAGCAAAATATCAAAGTGCAAAAAAGGGCATTTCTTATAGAGTAGGCAAATGTCCCCCTACTTAAATACCAGGTTGCCTGACTATTTCTTGCATTATATGGAACTACAACATTGAGAAAACTTTGCTTGATCTTGGAGCTAATGTCAATATACTCCCATACTATATCTATTAACAACGAGGATTGGGTGAGCTTAACCTCACAAATGTTACCTTACAATTACGATGTGATACCTAAAAATTGGAGGTCCTTTATCAACCGTTGATCACCCATCAACCCACGAAAATATCTGTGGACGTCGCTTAACCCGACACCACGTCGATAACATCCCCTTAACCGGGATTACAACCCACAAGTGTACCTTGTGTTCAATTATCTATTGGATCCAATCGAGATCCAATATACCATGACTTATACTTCATTATGGTTCATTTACATCATTGGAGGGAAAGAAAACATAGGCCGAAAGCATGGTAAAACAGTTTTAAAATTTGAATATTTTAGAGATAGTACTGATACGGTTTTCGCTTTGGATAGAAGCGCACCGGTACGGTTTACGCAATACCAGTATTGTCCGCCTTCTAGACAGTAGTGTACCAATACACAGTACCGGTACTCTTTGCCCATTTTTGCTTATTTCAACCATTTTTTATTTTCAATCTACTCCAAACCTTTCCAAAACCAATCAATACATATTTAATATCATTTCATATATAAAACTTGATACATACAAGTTCTATTACATTCATTTACCATAAATTTACATGCCAAAACACAATTTTAACAATGTTTTACAAAAACCAAGGTTAAAGGCCCCAAGTCGGCCCTTCTTCATCCTTAATGATTGAGATGGGAGCCATCCGCCGGTGCGAAACCTACATTTCAAATGTTTTCCCGTATAGGATTAGTCACGCTCAATAGAGTATCCCTTACTGAGGCTACTCCCCCTTAGATGCACATGAAATGTTCACATGCAAAAACAACAACAATCCATAACATTCCAAGCATGAATATGCATTCAATGTTGGAATTTATCATGCCATGCCATGAAATGAGATGCGACTCACTCATGCACTTTAATCCGAGCCCTCATCATCTTTCACAACACAATGTAATACATGTGTGTAAAACCTTTATCATTGATGAAGTTCCTCCAATGCTAGTTTGAAATAAAAGTCATGTGTTTATAAAACCAAGCATTGTAGGATGTTGCACATCCAAGAGTATGTTTATAAAATCAAAATCTTTAACAGAATCTTGTGTCTTTCTTGGGCAACAGATTTTGAAATTGCATCGCTGGCTCCGTACGTCTAATTTACTTTTTTGGACTTGCACTGACGAAAATGAATAAACCAATAACCGGGTCTGGCACCCGAGGGATCTTCTAACCCCTTATTGTTTTATCCGACACATGTTTTTCCATGCATGCAACTGTGCGACTCTGTTGAACCTTCGTCCAACGATACCAAGCTCACATATCAACCACCAAGTACAGTATTTTATCAACCATGCTTTCACACACCCACACTCCAGACTCATGCCCATGAATGTGATGCCAATGCTATGCCCAAATTGCAATGCATGCCAAATAAACAATTCCACATATCACCATATACCATGATAATTTATATTATATGCATATAATTTCTATGAACTATTAGCATGCCAACATATCATAAAGCATATGTCCACATGTCAACAACAATGCCTAAGCATGTTAATTCAATTACATCAAAACAACAATATCAATCACTTAAGGTATTTCGTCAAACACCTTCAAGGCACTGAACATGTTAAACACATATCATGTCCTAAAATATCACCAAGTTACAAAAATATACAAGTAATTTCCCTACATCAAATTCAAGCTAGAATATGACATAAATCATTTCTATACCAATTTCCTCATCTCCATAACCATAGTTACAACTTAGGTCAATTTCAATATTAAACCCTTTGTCAATCAACACCCAAAGGGTGAAATAAAACCAAAGTAGGAAGAACCCTACCCCTTGAAGCGTGAATCAAAGAGTAGAGCTTCCAAGAATACCAACAAAACCTCCAAAACTTGATTTTCCCATATCTCCTCCTTCAAATCTTTGGTGAAATCCTTTCATTCCTGGTGTGGTTGTGTGACCCTCGTCGAGAAGGTGAAGTTTAACTCCTGATCCAAAGGATTCCAACCGAGAAAACTTCGTAGATCGAAGGAGAAAGCCATGGATTTCTCTCTTTCTCTTCTCCTTCTTTCTCACACGCTGAAGACAGAATTTCAGCAGTTATTTCTGCTAAAATATCAGATATTTACCCCTATTTATAATTTTAATACTCGGCACGAGTCGCACGAAGTGTCCCCCACTTGTTCAGGTTTGTTTTCGCCTCGACACAATTTATTTTATCCCCATTTAAGTTCAAATTAATTTTATTTTAACTTTCATTGAATTAGAAGGAAATTTTTTATTTTTTATTTTTTGGGACCTTTGTGAGGTCACTCGACACACAGTCGTCTCGTAAATCATGAAAAATTTGTCTATCTTTGAATTTGATGAAATTTAACAGGGTAACTTTGTGATGCCCTAAAATTCAAGGTCCTTTATCAACCGTTGACAACCAATCAACCCGCAAAAATAGTCGTGGATGTCGTTTATCCCGACACCACATCGATAACATCCCCTTAACCACGATTATTACTCGTAAATGTAATCCGGGTTTCATCATTCATTTGATCCAACCTTAGTCCAATATACTTCATTTAAGGTCCATTTGTATCATTTGAGGGAAGAAACTCAAAGCCCAAATTCTGGCAAAACAATTTAAAATTTTCAAGCTTTTGAAGAGTGTACTGGTACTGCGTACCAGTCGGTTTGCTTGCGATCGTACTGGTACTGTGTACAGGTACGGTAAAATCTCTAGACATCACCGTACCGGTACGTTGTACTAGTACCCTCTACCCATTTTTGCCCATTTCACTTGTTTTTTATATCAAACCCATTTCAAACCTTGCTAAAATCATCCATACATGATTTACAACATTTCCAACATAAAATTGTTACATACAAATTCTATTACATTCATTCACATAATTTGATATGTCAAAAACTAAGTTTTCATAAATGATTTACAAAAAATCAAAGCAAAGTCACTTCTTGGCTTTTCTTCACCCTTGATGGTCTGGATGAGAGTTTTTTGTCGTCGTGTACCTCGCACCCAAAATGTTTTCCCATATAGGGTGAGCTACACTCAATAGAGTATCCCCAACAGAGGTTACTTCCCCCCAAGATTTACATGAAGTGTTCACATGCAACAATAATTATCCACAACAACTCCAATCAAGTGTATGCAACTCAACGATGGATTTTACTATGACATGCCATGCAATGAGGTGAGACTCACTCATGCACTCAATCCTAGCCCTTCCCGGCTCTTCAACACATGCAAGTGCCAATGTGTATGAACCCGCCATCTATGTTACAAATCAAATGACGTTTACAAATCTAGGGTCTTTCTTGGGGGTGGATATTCATGGACTTACACCTACGACACCCAATCGACGTGGAATTCATGGACTTTCACCAATGGTTCGGGGTACACCGACACACTTTATGGACTCTTTTACAAACGAAGTGCATATCCAATTACCAGGTCTCTCACCCGAAGGATCTTCTAACTAGTTCTGGCTAACCCCAACCCAACTTATCATGCAACCATACGGCTCAGCTAGGCATTCGTTCCAACTTTTCCAAGCCTTCCGCCAATCACCAAGTGTGGTGTTGACAACAACCATGCACACACCCATGTGATGAGATGATTTTGTGTATATGCAATGTGATGCACCATTGCAATAATAATTTTGTCCCATATGTATGAATGTCATATGGATCAATTTAACTACCTTTCAACATATTCAAGGTCAATTATATAAATTGCATATAATCATCAAAATCCTTCACCATGTCAACACATCAATTAGCACATATCAACATATCTTCCCAACACAATTCACAAGTATGGCATTTCACAATTTCACGCCAATCACACTTAATCACAAGGCATAATATAAACATATAACATGCCACATAAACAAATTTTACAAGGTATCACACAAGTAACTCCCACATATCAAAATCAAGTTAGAAATTAGCCTAAGCCATTTCTACACCCGTTCCCTCATTTCCATAACAATAAACAAGTGGTATATATATTCTACATACCAACCCCCATCCATATGAACATCATAGGACGGAAATAAACACAAGTAGGAGGGAACCCTACCTCACTTGAAGTGTGGAGAACTATAAGAACACCTACCAAGTCCAAAATCCTAATTTCCCCAAAATCTCGTCTTTGAAACTTCGGTGAAATGTTTCGTTCTCGGTACGTATGCGTAGCTGACTTGATCCTAAATGTGTACAACTAAGTGCAGGCAGTCAAGTTGTAGTAATAATTCGGTTGGAGTCCTGAGTCGAATCCACAGGGAACTAGTAGTTTTGGTATTTTAAGGTAAGTGATTGATGGTTTACCTTACCTCCGTTAACCCCTAATTACTATCCCTTAGACTATGCAATGTATGGACGAAGGAAAAAATATCTCTCCCTTGGGATAGTGTCAAAAGAAAGGGCAGGGAGGAAGGGAAATGGGATTAGGTAAATATGAGATGTATATGCACAAAAATGCTCCCCAATCGCAAAGAGACTTTAGTGGGTCGTGTTTTACTTGGTGGTATTCCAAGGTCGATTACACGGGTAAGGAAGTAAACCAATGTGAAAGTGATTTGGTAAAAATGAAAGTGTAAAATCTTTGTGGTTGAAATTTGTTTGGTGAAGTGTGTATGAAAGAGAATGTAATGAGAGAACAATTGTTAGCAAACCCAAGAGGTCACTCCAATGGGGTTACCATCTCAACTCCAAACCCTCGTCTGATAGAGCATGAATGAACAATTGATTCGCGGGAAGCTAGGGATAAAATTGGTGAGGATCTAAGCATAATCCGTGACTATGTCTATGGAATATCAAAGACTCACCAACTCATCCACTCTCAACCTGGTCAAACCGAACCATGGAACTCGTAAGAGAGGGAGGAAAATGAGTTGGAATGGTATACAAAAGTGGAGGTTTCTCTTGAATTTACCAACTTAATGATTTAGCTACTCATGCTTGAAATGAAACCAACAATGTAATGAGAGGGCATGAGTAACTACGAAGATTTAGAGTAACTACGTGCAAGAAATTAAAGGGTAAAAGTGAAAACATTTCAAACTCATTTTACTGCTAAGAAAAATGAAAGACTTGGAGCATTAATGGTGAATCTTTAAATAAGCATTAAACCAACAAGAAACACGAAGGAAATTAACATTAATGACATTCAATGAAGTTCTAAACATCCTTACAAGAAATTACATGGCAATGTAATGAAGAAGATGCCGAAAAATCAGTTTATCTCTCTAACATCACTATTTATCATCTTCTACCCAGCAGCCCTTTTCTATATCTCTCTCCCATCCAATAATGCTGAACTCCTTTCTTCTTTCCCTCCAAAACGTGCCTCTAGTGGTCTGGGGTAGCATAGGAAGTCCCTTCCATCCAAAGGTAGCAGATGGCATGGGTTGTACAGGGTGTACAAAGCTTGTCGGCACACCCACCTTCTTCCTCTCTCTCTCTCTCTTCATTAATCACCCATGCTCCAAAACATCCAATCCATGATGTAAAAGAGATGAATAGTATTGTGGGCATGTCAGGGGAGCAGGGGGAGCAGATGGTGGGGTCCGTAAAGTAACAGAACTTCAACTGTAGAGATTTGGGAAAAAATTTGACAGACAGTACTGGTACAGCATAGCGGTACGGTGTTGTGCCGGTACTACGTACCGGTGCCCAGAACTCCAACAGCCTTTGCGTACCGGTACGGTGTCTACTGTTTCTGCCGTTTCAACAACTATTGAGCTTTCCAATTCTCATTCTTTCATCTCCTTTTGTCTCTGTCCTTGTTGAATTGCCAAAGGGAGTCTTGCTTAACACCTTTTAACTACGAATTCAAAATGTCATCATTAATAACTCAACATATATAATTCCCATCAATAGCATCATAAAAACCATTGATTAACGAATGGTTTGCACATATAATTATGCAATGTTTTGTGCTAATCACAACCCCTACTTAAGTGTTTTTAGTCCCTAGCAAACAAGTTATTTGTAGTATGAAACAAAGCATCATCATGCATACTCAATTCATTCAAACATCCATTCATCCAAACAATTTAAAAGTAAAAATCATAACGCAATTCACAACATAAACATGAACACGACTTATCATACCATGGTTTTCCATAAATATGTCATTGAGTTGGAGTACATAGAGTAGGACATCAAAAACAAAAAAAAATAGCCTACAACTCTTTTCCAACATCATCCTTCCCAATCCAACAAGAAACAAAAAGAAAAACCCCAAACAGAATCCTATTCTTCATCACCATCCTCCTCCTCCTCCTCCTCCTCATCATCATCCTCAACTGCTCTTATCGTAGAAGGCCCAGAAATAGAAGTGGCACCAACAGAAGCAGGGGATCCACAAGGAATGGGCCTCCCGGGGAACGTATGCATAAAAAGTTCTTTGATCATAGCCATCATCCACTGCATTGATCCCTCCAATGCATCAAGGCGTTGGTCTTTTGAACGCATTGGCACAGATGTGAATGGCCTAGTGGGAGCAGTTGGCAGTGGTCATCAAGGTCAGCCTCCATTTGAGCTCGCTCTGCTACTGGTTTTGCCAATAGCTCCTGTCTCGGGAGGGGTGATCTTATCGAAAGCGTAACCCTTCACTTTAAAGTGCTTGCACATCCGGGTTACCAGACTCTCGTATGGCAAGTTGGTCATTGGCTTCACTGTTGCAGCAAAGTCCTTCATCACCTCCCAAATAATCATAGTAAAATCAATTGTTTTCCCTGACACAACAACATCAAGAAGGGCTAACTTCTCCATATTTGGCTTCTTTTCTGTAGCTCTCGGGAGAAGATTATAATGGAGAACTTTGTTTAAAAGCTCATACACATGCTTCAAGCCCCCACTATGCACAATTCCCCTAAATTTTGAAGGGTCTTCATACATCAAAGCAACAAATTCAGCTTTGGTCTTTGGTTTGTCCACATTGTGAGGATAGACAGGTGGGAAGGGTGGTGGCCTTTGATAATCCCCTAGGAGGGTGGCAATGACATCTGGGGTAACCTCAAACACCTTGCCCCGCACAATGGCTCTTAGTGTCTCCCATTTTGCACTGTCACCACCCTAAGTGTCTAGTAGAATTCTCTGCACGGGGATAGGTTATACCCCTCAACAGGTTCAAACCAGAATTGCATCACATGTCGTTCGATGATTTTTACTGCCTTATATCGTGGGGTGAGCGAAATGAAATCAAGATGTCGCTTACATGTAACGCCGTTGTCCCCAAAAAACTGGAGTCGTGTCGTCCACCTCGCCCTTTTTCGTTGCTCCTCAGGATCCATACTTGGTCACTCACCGCTCCTCTTACGGCTACTGGGCTTAGCGGGTGGAGGAGACTTGGACCCCACACTTTTGGTACGGGCCATGGAATGCAACAGTGCCCATAGTAAGACAAAGGCAAAAATGAAGCACAATCGACCCTCAATCGAGTCTATTGGTTCAAGTACAACTTCCATTTGACGAGCCATGTGAAAATGTTTGACGAGAAATGAGGGATTTGGGGGATTCGACAGCAAGGGTCTTGGGCGAGGAAGGCACCAAAAATCGACAAGAAAGAGGGAGATGGTCTAGGGTTTAAGGAGGGAGGAAGAGGAAAGGGGCCTTGGGTGCTTTCGAGTGAGGGAGAGGGAGAGTTAGGGCTGAAATTTTTAGGTGGGAAATGAAAGTTTATCAATAGATTTAAAATAAAAGCCCTAATTATTGTCTTAGTTCAGCAGACAGTACCGGTACAGCGTACCGGTACAACGAACTCCAGTAGCCTTTGCGTACCGGTACGCTGTACCGGTACCGTGTCTGTTGTTTTGGCTGCAAAAATTCTGCTGAGCTCTTCTCACCACACCATTTCAATTGAGGAACTCCCTAGACACTTTTACCACACTCCTAATGACCATTACCCCATTCCAACAATGTACTCCTCTTGAAAACCACCATTCGAACCACCATGCCCAAATTAATGTTGAAATTGCACAGTAATTTAAACCTTTGATACAATCAACCTACATGGAATGAATTTCTATTTTCAACTTATCAAATGGAACATCTAGAGTACACATAATAAATTTCATCATCGGGGCATTCTTAAGTCATGTCAGATATAAAAAATTTGAGTCATATTCCTCCATTCCAGAAGCATGAGTTATTTTACACATTTCTCATATGACTGAACTAAACATACATGAGCAAAACCATAGTCTCCAACACTAGTCTAAAGTTTGCATGTACACATTGATTTCCAACCTGTTTGTGTGTGAATTAAGCACATAATTTGAGTATTTACACTATAAGATTCACATTCAAATAGCTAGGCAAACTCAACTTCAATGTAAAACTCACCAAGGGACACTCTTAATCAATGAACACAATCAAGTTATCCTGGTGTGCACACCATGTGTACATGTGACATAGAATCTTGTGTTCAAAATGAATTGCTCACATTTAATCCCAAAAATGAAGTACTTATATGAAAGTGAAGCGGCCTTGGAATAGTCTATTGAATAGAAAGCTCATGCATTGAATAGTAAACATAACTCATCATTTTCTTTCAACTTATGCACCTCTCATGCTTCTTTAGATCACTTAGGACTTTAATGGTTATAACGGGGGCCTTGAGGTGATTTCCAGGTAAAAGAAATGATGGAATTAGGGTAACAAAGAGGGTTGTTCCGAGTGAGAGACCTTTATTTTAGAAAAACACTTCCCTTTTCATGGGATTTTGATTCTCGTATCATCACCACTCCCTTTGTCTCTTTTCATTCTTTTCCTTGAAATTTCCCTTTTCTTTTTCTCTTTCAACCATTCTTTTCCTTTTCTTGTATTTTTCATTCTTATATGTTTGACTCATTGAGTTTCAACCTCATTCATCCTTTTTGTTTACAGTTTCACACCACAGTTCCTTCTTCGGCAATCTCTCATATCCGCTTTAGGAACAACCAAAGTAGGGTAGACATTTCTTCTTTTCTTTGGCTTGGTCAATTGTATGGCATAGACGGCACTAGGGATAAAATTTGCACAAAAGAAAAGCAAAGGTTCAACATATTAAAAAATGGCCGAAGATCACTTCTAGGTCCGCATGGGGTGGCATTATATGATCACGACAAATCAGTCTGCTATCCAAATGCACCGAACCAAAACAAGCATAATGAGGCTATTGAACGAATTTGACGTTGAAAAATAGTTCTTTGAGTAATTGTAATATCTCACCAAAAAGGTTTTGGCCCTAAAGCTCTCATGGATCCAAACACATCTTCGTTACTTATGTCAAGCTTAAAACATGAATCCAATCCATAAATCACCGCAATTGCACATTCAAGAATCACATACGATGAGTTTGAAAATAAATACACATGTGATACTCATGTATAGGATCAACTTCTGTAGAATGCTCATGTGTATAAAGTTCACAACAAAGATCAACATTTCCTCCAATGCATAGCCTTTTCATGAAGAAATACATATCAACTTTTAGATATTTTTCATCAAAAATTTTCAAAAATTTCACAAATTTCACATCGCAAACAACAATAAAAAATTTCCAACAACCTTGGTGTATCATACAAATGGTGCACCTCACCCCCCCAACTAGAATCACACATTGTCCTCAATGCAACAAAAAGATATAGTATGCAATGAAAGACAGTAAAAAGATGAGTAAGGTAAGAGAACACCTCACAATTGAGCTTTTGACAAAAACATCAAGATCTGGATCTAAGAGAGACCAATCTATAAAACCAAATAAAGTGAGTGACATAAAAATAAAATTGACATAAGTAAATAAAAGGAATTGTACACTAGAAAGAGAAAAACTAGCTAATCCTCAACAACCTCCGGATACACCGGGTCAATTAAATCTTCCTCCACCCTTTGTTCCTCAAAACCCTCAAAGAATGGCTTGAGTCTTTGGCCATTGACCTTGAATGTCTGGCCATCTTTAGGGTTTGTGATATCCACTGCTCCTTTGGGGTAGGCCACCTTGACAAGATAGGGGTCATCCCAGCGGGATTTTAATTTTTCTTGGAAAATGGAGAGGTGAGAATTATACAAGAGCACTTTTTGTCCGGGCTCAAATGACTTCCTTGTGATGGAATTATCATGAAAAACTTTAGCCCGTTCCTTTAAAATTTTGGAACTCTCATATGCATCTCTTCAAATCTCATCAAATTCACTCAATTCCAACTTTCTCTACTCACCAGCCATTCTCAAGTTAAAGTTCAAGATTTTTATGGCCCAGTAGGCCTTGTGCTCCATTTCAACCGGCTAATGACAAGCTTTTCCATAAACTAACTGATAGGGAGACATGCCTAAAACAGCCTTATAAGCAGTACGGTATGCCTATAAGGCATTGGTCAATCTAACTGACCAATCTTTCTTGTTTGGCTTAACCATTTTTTTCAAGATATTATTAATCTCCCTCTTAGCTAATTCGGCTTGGCCATTGGTTTGTGGGGTCGTATGCAGTGGATACTTTGTGTGTAACGCCATATTTAAACATTAATGATTCAAATGGACTATTACAGAAATGGGATCCACCATCACTGATCATTGCACGAGGCATCCCAAACCTCAAGAAAATATTCTCTTTGAGGAACTTGACTACGACCCGATGGTCATTAGTCTTGGTTGGGATAGACTCTACCCTCTTGGACATGTAGTCCACTGCTCGAAGAATGTACAGGTAACCAAAAGACATGGGGAATGGACCCATGAAATTGATGCCCCAATAGTCGAATATTTCGATTACAAGCACGGGGGAAAAGGGCATCATATTTGTGACACCCCAAAATTCGGGGGTCCATTGATTACCCATCAACCCACGGAATGCCCGTGTATACCGAAGAACTCGATAACACACCGTTATGCTCCATTTACCGGAGTCCTTAATTTAACAAAAATTCGGACAGAGTCTCCATTGTATAGAGAACTCTACCCAAAATGCAACCTGTGAAATTTTAAAATCATATGACCTATCCAAGGTCCAATATAAACCACTGACCACACTGGGTCCATTAATCCATACTTTTGACGCCCCCAAAATTGGAATTTCTATGTCAACGTATTAAGGGTGACATGACGTATAAAAGTGTAACATGACCATATAAAAGTGTAACACTGCCATATAAAAGTGTTACATGGCGTATAAAAGTGTAACACTGCCATGTGAAAGTGTAACATGGCATATAAAAGTGTAACACTATCATATAAAAGTGTAACATGGCGTATAAAAGTGTAACACTGTCATGTAAAAGTGTAACATGGCGTATAAAAGTGTAACACCACCACATAAAAGTGTAGCATGGCGTATAAAAGTGTAACACTGCCATGTACCACTGTGACTTATCAACACATCACACCTATGCATCAACATGATTAATATAAGTCCAAACTTCAATCCTTTTACATAGATTACATGTAAAAGTTTAATTACAAGTCTAGTTTTACAAAAATTGGACTAAAAGCCACAAGTCGGCTTTTCTTCATTCTTGAGGCCCCGAATGCGAACCGTCCACCGGTATATAACCCACACCTAAAATATTTCCCGTATAGGATGAGCCAACACCCAGTAGAGAAATTCCTACAGAGACTACTCCTCCACCTATATGCATATGAAATGTTCACATGCACACACCACAAATCCATAACCATTCCATCAATAACATTCGATTAAATGATGTAATGCTATTATGTCATACCATGAATGAGGTGAGACCCACCCATGTGCACCCATCTGAGCCCATCACGGCTCCCTTCACATGCAATGCCATGTATGTTAAACCCGGGCTACCCAAGCCCCATGAAATGAGATGAGACTCATGTACTCAACCCGAGCCCGCCCCCGGCTCAACATGAAATGAGATATGACTCATTTACGCACCCACCCCGAGCCCTTCCCAGCTCGACAACACAATGTAATGTGTAATGAACCCGTCTTCGACGGAAAATATGATACTCATTGGATGAGTATATTTTTATATCAAAATCTTGTGTCTTGTTGGGCAATGGATTCTCGGAATTACACGGCTGGCTCTGTGGGCCATGCCACTTTTCCGGAATTTCACCTCAGAGGAGTGGCTGAACCAAGTGATTTGGGGTTTTTCACTCGAGGAAGTCGCCATGTCCCTTCTTGCTATACCCGACACAAGTTTTCCATGCATACATGCCACCGTGCGACTCAGTCGGATTTTTAATCCAACTTTCCCGAGCCCACCATCAAGCACCAAGCATGGTGTTGATTAACCATGCATCACCTACACATGCCTCCACTAATGACTAATGTCCATGAATGGAGTTACCAATGTCATGCTCTATATGCAATAATGCCAATGAGCAAGTCCCATAACCACATGCATTTAATACCACATAGATTGTGGTATAAACACCTATGCACAACATCCTTATGACACAATGTCCATGTATATGATGTTCCCGTACATATGCAATGTAATGACCCATTGCTTTTCTCATGCAAGGTTCATATGTAATGAATGCCATATGAACTGTCTCTACCACATTCCGACATATGGTATTAACAACAACCATGCACACACACAGACCACTCATGATGTGAATTCCCCGTGCATATGCAATGCGATGTGTTATTGCAATAGCATTATGTCACATATGTAATGCATGCCATATGGACTAAATTAACATAATCAATTCCATTCCATAGCAATTTACATCATAAACGTATAAATTCCATGCTTCATCACAACAATTGATATATCAAAATATATATCTGAAATTCACAATTTCAACATAAATCATATCGTACACATATGATTTTCATTTACCACATAAGGCATAACATGTTATTTATCAAATAACAATTTCAATCCATTCAGTCAAACACCTTCAAGGCAAACAACATGGTAACACATATCATGCCCAATTTCCACATAATTCAAGAAATTTCAATAGGCAATTTCTACATACCAATTTAGAATAAAATTATTTAACCTAAATCCCATCAATAGGCAAGTATAATTTTTTCTAACAACCGACCCACCATCTTCATTATTCCATAACCATATACATATAAATATATATATACCTAGGTCAATATATATAGATATATATATCCAGCCCATTCATCATAGGCATTTCTAGGTAAGAAATCAACCCAAGTAGGAGAACCCCTACCTCTTGTAGCGTGAGAATCCCGTAGGAAGCTCCCAAGACCCGAAAACCCAACTCGAAGTTTGATTTTCCCAACTCCCGAAATTTAAACTTCGGTAAAATTCGTTGTTTTTGGTACCCACGCGTAGCCCTCGTCGCGTAGAGCAACTCTCTCTTCTAGCCCGACGGAATCCGAGCGACAAAAGTCGAAGAAATCGCCGAAGAAAGCTTGAAGAAAACCCCTTTTCTCTCTCTTTCCCTTCCTCGCGTTGAGCGGCTGAAAATGGGTGTGGAGGAGTCTGATTTTTCAGACTTTTAACCCCTTTTTATATTTTAAAAACACTTGGCCCACAATTGGCCACACGTCCCTTTTTAATTCCGGGTCCGTTTTAACTGCGAAATGATTAAATTTCGCTTCGGTTCAAGTTCAAAATATTTCTTATGAACTCTAATTAAATTATTTTTAAATTCCCCATCTTTTGACCAAATTTTCGTTTTTGGGGTCACCCGAGACCCAACCGTCTTGTAAAACGTGAAAATCCGACTATCTCAGAATTTGATGAAATTTTACATGTCCACTAGATTTCGCGAGACGAATTCAACGACGAAGTCCATTTCGTTATCCGAGCTCTAGAAAAATTCAGGTTCGCAACATGTTCCGTGGTGGCAATTTACTATTATTTTTTTTTCCTTTGTTATAAACAGTTCACATTTTCCTGGGTTTCACAATATTTCGACGGGTCACACTTCCCAATCGTTGGCGTCTGTCACATGCCTTACTATATGAAACATAGTCTTTAAAATGAGAAGGCCAATAAAAACTTGACTATAGAATTTTTGCTAATGTTTTCTTTGCCGAGAAATGTCTGCCACAAGCTTGGGAGTGGTAGAATACATGGATATTCCGTTATTCATTTTCGAGCATGCATCTCCTCATGACTTTGTCTGGGCAATATTTGAACAAATACGAATTGTCGAAGTAAAAATACTTCACGTCCATCATGAATCATCTTTTATCTTCCGGGCTCCAATGTGGCGGTATTTGTCCTGTTACAGTGTAATTACAAATGTCAGCATACCAAGAAAAAATTGAATGAATTGAGAGTAATTGTTCATCAGAAAAAGAATAGGGAATGGAAATATGCTCATTAGTCTCTTGCACCACCAATCGGGCTAAGTGATCCGCCACAACATTCTTTACTCCTTTCTTGTCTTTAATTGTGAAATCAAATTCTTGCAAGAGGAGGATCCACCTAATGAGCCTTGGTTTCGCATCCTGCTTAGCTAACAAATACTTCAAGGCAGAATGGTAATTGAAAACAACAATAGGCGAACCAATGATATATGAACGAAACTTATCTAAAGCAAACACTACGGCTAGCAATTTTTTTTCCGTGGTGGTGTAATTCATTTCAGCCTCATTAAGTGTCTTGCTAGCGTAGTGAATGACATACGGTTGATTTTTCTCCCTCTGACCCAGCTCTGCACCAACTATGTAATCACTCGCGTCGCACATGAGCTCGAAATGAAGATCCCAATTAAGTGGTCGCATGATAGGAGGCGTGACAAGCTTGCTTTTTAATTTTTGAAAAGATGCCTCACAATCATTCGATCACTGAAAAAGGACTTCTTTCAACAGTAATTGGGTCAGGGATCGGGCCAATACACTGAAATTCTTAATAAATCTACGATAAAAACCTGCATGGCCTAAGAATGACCAGATTCCCTTGATGGTTATCGGCGTGGAAAGGTTGGAGATGGTCTCCACCTTGGATTTGTCAACTTTGATGCCCCTCGCCGACACTATGTGGCCCAGCACAATTCCTTCCATCACCATAAAGTGACACTTTTCCCAATTCAAAACAAGATCCTTTTCTTCACATCTCTTCAATACTCTCTCTAAATTCTCCAAGCATCTGTCGAAGGAATTACCAAATACAAAAAAATTATCCATAAACACCTCCACAATCTTTTCCACCATATCGCTAAAGATACCCATCATGCACCATTGAAAGGTCCCCGGGGCATTGCATTGTCCGAATGGCATACAACGATAGGCGAAGGTACCATATGGGCAGGTGAACATTGTCTTCTCTTGGTCCTCTAATACTATCTCAATCTAATTGTAGCCAGAGTACCCATCTAAGAAACAATAGAATAGGTGCCCAGCTAGCCGTTCCAAAACATAATCCAGAAATGGCATTGGGAAGTGATCTTTCCTTGTACAAGCATTGAGTTTTCGGTAGTCAATGCAAACTCTCCATTCGGTTATGATTCTTGTCGGTATGAGTTCATTTTCCTCATTCTCCACTACTGTGACTCCCGACTTCTTTGGTACTACTAGTGTAGGACTTACCCACTTGCTATCGGTGATCAAAAAGAAGATGCCCACATCAAGTAGTTTTAAAACCTCCTCCTTCACCACCTCCTTCATGTTGGGATTTAATCTTCTTTGAGGTTTTCAGGATGGTTTGGCATCCTGCACAAGGTAGATACGATGGGTGCAAATGATAGGGCTAATCCCCTTTATGTCTATGATAGTCCACCCAATTGCTCCTTTGCGCCTCCTCAACAACTCTAAGAGTTTTTCTTCTTGTTCATCCTTCAAGGTTGAACATATGACTACTGGGAACGTCTCTCCTTTGCTAAGATAGGAATATTTCAAGTGGGAGGGTAACGGTCTCAATTTAGTTTTGGCTTTTGTTCATCTGACGGGAAAATTTTTCTTTCTTGCTGGGGTAACTCTTCAAAGGTGGGAATCCAACTTTCAATCCCCTTCAAGTCTTCTTTCTTGCTTGCTCCTCGACCAAGATTTCGATTCGATTTACCTCATTCACCTCTTCGTCATCCCCCGGTTGTTTTGCTAGGTTGAACACATTAAGCTCCATAGTCATGTTCCAAAATGTCAATTTTTTCAAACCATTCCTATAATTAATCGCAACATTAGATGTAACAAGGAAAGGTCGTCCAAGAATAACGGGAATTTGGGAACTCAGATTAGCTACGGGATGTGGATCTAAGATGATAAAATCAACGGGGAAGTAAAAATTATCAATTTGAACTAAAACATCTTCTACTACTCCCTCGGTGTGCGGATGCTACGATCCGCCAGTTGGAGTGTAATTGAGGTGGGCTTCAATTCCTCAATTTGAAGTTGTTGATACACCGAGTAGGGGAAGAAATGGACACTTGCACCCAAATCAAGCAATGCTTGCCCCACCCGGCAATTTCCTATGGTTATGGCAAATGTTGGACAGCCGAGATCCTTGAATTTCATAGGAGTGTTGGTCCTCAAAATGGAGCTCATTTGCTCAGTTAAACATGCCTGTTTTCTAACATTCAACCTCCTCTTTACTGTGCATAGATCCTTCAAAATTTTTGCACATGACGGTATTTGCTTGATAGAGTCGAGGAGAGGGATGTTGATCTTTACCTGCTTGAACATCTCTAAAATGTCAGTATAATTAGCCACCTTCACAGGTGGCTTCAAATGATGGGGAAAAGGAGAAGACATAGGAGGAAACATGTGCTCATTAATCACATTTTCTTTTTCAATTACAACATCATCTCTTTGTTCGCTCTCCTCACCTTTTGCGGCCACACTTTCTTTGGTCTCACCCTCATTTTCTCCTTGTATTGGCAATGGGGGCTTGGGTGCAACCTTTGGCACCCCGGTCATTTCAAATTGTTTGCCACTTCGAAGAGTGGTGACCGCCTTGAGTTGTTCACAACTCTCTTGGGTGGGTGAGGCTACTTCAACCACATGTTGGCCTTTGGGGTTTTCTTGGGGTTGAGCGGAGAATTTCCCTTTCTCTTGTTGAGACAACCCAATGGCATTAGTGATCTTGGTGAGTTGGGTCAAAATGTCCTTGTTGAAGGTGGTTTGGCTTTGAATGAAGTTGTAAAGTACATCCTCCAAGTTCCTCTTATGGGGAGGTTGGTATGTGGATGGATTTGATGGTCCTTGATTAGAAAAGCCTAGTGGAGGAGGATTTTGTGAAAAATTCTATTGTGGTGGTGTCAACTGCTACCCTTGCGGATTTGTCCGTGGGTATTGGGAGCTAGACGCTTGCCCATGAATTGGGTATTGCCCTTGTTTAGGTGGAACAGGAGATGAATATGCATTGGACCCATGAGCAATGGGGTTCTCATTTCTCCAACCAAAATTAGGGTGGTTGCTCCACCTTGGATTGTAAGTGTTGGAATATGGAGAGAATGATTGCCTCGGTTGATTTAAGGCATGTACTTGTTCCTTGTATGCTTCCCTGAGCGTCGGAATGCTCGGACACTCCGACGTAGAGTGATCAACATACTCAGAAATAGAACAAACATCCTCGGTTCTTGACACTTGAGACACCTCTCGTCTCCTATTTACCTCAAGATTCTCTACTTTCCTAGACAAATTGGAAATTTGTGAAAGTAGCACTTCCTGGTCGTTTAGCTCATAAATCCCTCCCCCTTTCTGTTGGCCACTTCCCTAAGGTAAAGATCTTGGCACATCGGTAGGATCAGTGATGTGCCATGACTGTGAATTTTTGGACAAGGTATCAAAATAGTCCAACGCCTCATTAGGTTCTTTGTTCAAGAATTCCCCATTGCACATCATGTTAATAAATTGTAGATGGACAGGTGTAATTCCTTCATAGAAGAAACTAACCAATTGCCATGATTTAAAACCATGATGTGGGATAGACTATAGCAACTCTTTGTACCTTTCCCAGCATTGATAAAATTATTCGTTGGGATTCTACAAAAAATTTTGAATTTACTTCTTAAGGGTGGTGTTTTTGTGTACCGGGAAAATTTCTTCAAAAACACGAAGATTGCTTCTTCCCAAGATGTCACAGTCTGAGATCTTAAGGACTCAAGCCAAGTCTTTGATTTATCACTCAAGGAGAATGGAAACAATTTCATCCTAGCAATTTCTTCCATATTATGATTAGGAGTGAAAGTTGCAACTATTTCTTCTAAATCCCGTATATGTGAATAAGGGTTCTCACCCTTGACTCTGTGGAATTTGGGAAGCAAATTCAACATCCTCGGTTTGACTACGAAGAGACAAGGTTGGACTGGAAGAAGAATGCATGAGGGTGTGATGCATCGGGTTGGTTGAAGAAAATCCCTCATTGACCTAGTCGGAGGGTCAAGTGGGATGTTGTTCTCCTCATTCCTAGGTGGGGGAAAATGCACTCGGGGGTTAGGCCTTCTAGGTTGTTGCAATCCCCCATCCTCCAGGACATTAGGATTGACACCTACATCATCAAAATTGTCACCCGCATCCTCGGGTGGGTCTTCGTTAATGTTCATATTAGGGTCCATGAATTGCCTAACCAAATGGTGTTGCTTGTCCTGCCCTCATATACAACAAAGGATCTAAAAAAAAACTTTTGAAAATATACACAAACAAAGATTTGTACACGAACCATGTATCTCATCTCGTGATGAAGATAGCGAGACTTACCTTCGTAGTTCAGAAATCACCTTCTTGGTTAGACACTTGCCTTCCCCGGCAGCAGAGCCAAAAATGATTGATGGTTTACCTTACCTCCGTTAACCCCTAATTTCTATTACTTAGACTATGTAATGTATGGACGAAGGGAAAGATATCTCTCCCTTGGGATAGTGGCAAAAGAAAGGACAAGGAGGAAGGGAAATGGGATAGTGCATGAGATGTATATGCACAAAAATGCTCCCCAAAAGCAAGGAGACTTTCGTGGGTCGTGTTTTACTTGGTGGTATTCCAAGGTCGATTCCACGGGGAAGGAAGTAAACCAATGTGAAAGTGATTTGGTGAAAATGAAAGTGTAAAATCTTTGTGGTTGAAAGTTATTTGGTGAAGTGTGTATTAATGAGAATGTAATGAGATAACAAATGTTGGCAAACCCAAGAGGTCACTCTAATGGGGATACCATCTCAACTCCAAACCCTCATCCAATAGAGCATGAATGAACGATTGATTCGCGGGAAGCTAGGGATAAAATTGGTGAGGATCCAAGCATAATCCGTGACTATGTCTACGGAATATCAAAGACTCACCAACTCATCCACTCTCAACCCGGTCAAACCGAACCATGGAACTCATAAGAGACGGAGGAAAATGAGTTGGAATGGTATACAGAAGTGGAGGTTTCCCTTGGATTTACCAACTTAATGATTTAGCTACTCATGCTTGAAATGAAACCAAAAATGTAATCAGAGTACATGGGAAACTATGAAGATTTAGAGTAACTAAGTGCAAGAAATTAAAGGATAAAAGTGAAAACATTTCAAACTCATTTTATGGCTAAGAAAAATGATAGACTAGGAGAATTAATGGTGAATCTTTAAATAAGCATTAAACCAGCAAGAAACATGAAGAAAATTAACATTAATGACTTTCAATGAAGTTCTAAAGATCCTTACAAGAAACTACATGGCAATGTAATGAAGAAAATGCCGAAAAATCAGTTTATCTCTCTAACAGCACTATTCATCATCTTCTACCCAGCAGCCCTTTTCTATATCTCTCTCCCTTCCAATAATGTTGAACTCATTTCTTCTTTCCCTCCAAAACGTGTCTCTAGAGGTCTGGGGTAGCATAGGAAGTCTCTTCCATCCATAGGTTGCAGATGGCATGGGTTGTACAAGGGTGTGTAGAACTTGTCTGCACAACCAGCTTCTTCCTCTCTATCTCTTTCTTCATTAAACACCTAAGCTCCAAAACATCCAATCCATGGTGTGAAAGAGATGAATAGTATTGTGGGCATGTCAGGGGAGCAGGGGGAGCAGATTGTGGGGTCTGCAAAGTGACAGAGCTTCAATAGCAGAGATTTGGGGAAAAATTTGACAGACAGTACTGGTATAGCATAGCGGTACGGTGCTGTACCGGTACTGCGTGGCAGTACCTTGAACTCCAGTAGCCTTTGCGTACCGGTATGCTGTACCGGTACGGTGTCTATTGTGTTTGTCGTTTTAACAATCATTGAGCTTTCCAATTCTCATTCTTTCTTCTCCTTTTGTCTCTGTCTTTGTTGAAGTGCCAAAGGGAGTCTTGCTTAACACCTTTTAACTACAAATTCAAAATTTCATCATTAATAACTCAACTTATATAACTCCCATCAATAGCATCATAAAAACCATTGATTAACGAATGGTTAGCACATATAATTATGCAATGTTTTGTGCTAATCACAACCCCTACTTAAGTGTGGTTAGTCCCTCGCAAACAATTTATTTGTAGTATGAAACAAAGCATTATCATGCATACTCAATCCATTGAAACATCCATTCATCCAAACAATTTAAAAGTAAAAATCTTACCGCAATTCACAACATAAACATGAACATGATTTATCAAACCGTGGTTTTCCATAAATATGTCATTGAGTTGGAGTACATAGAGTAGGACATCAAAAAAAAAAAATAGCCTACAACTCTTTTCTAACATCATCCTTCCCAATCCGACAAGAAACAAAAAGAAAAACCTCAAACAGAATCTTATTCTTCATCACCATCCTCCTCCTCCTCCTCCTCATCATCATCATCATCATCCTCAACTGCTCTTGTCGTAGAAGGCCCATAAGTAGAAGTGGCACCAACAGAAGCAGGGGATCTGGCTTGATCCGAAATGTGTACACCCACTTGTAGCAATAATCCAATTTGAGTCCGGAGTCAAATCCATAGGGAACTAGTAGTTTTGGTATTTTAAAGTAATCGGTGAAGGAGACCAATTGATTGTAACCTTTGAGATTTTAGGGTTGTGAGATGCGGGTGAATTCCTTGAATAGAATATTAAATTCTTTCCAAGAAATTTTCTAGACAAAATTTAAGATTGATTCAAATGGTGGATAAGTCACTCTTTAGTTCGAGGATCGAGACATGTGGTTAATTATCCGAAATATTATATTTTTGCTTGATAACTCAATTAACTCTTGTGTCAACGGCGAGTCAATCGGAAGATAAAGATGGCTTATTAATGTCATGGTTCCGATATCTTACTAGAAGTTTACAAGAATTATTTATACCGAGAATTATCGTGCGTACAAACAAACAAGTATTTCTCCATGACATCCAACCATGGCTTTAATATTTCATCCTTTTAAATGAAGCTTGATAAAGGGGGATGATTAAAGGGTAGTCATGAATATCTAGCCAGGGTACTTGCCTTGA
>CM042198.1:4115523-4127334 GCA_023539305.1 Ilex asprella
TAAATGGGAACTACCATTTGAGCTCATGTGTGATACGAGTGATTACACGTTCAACACAATGCTTGTCAAAGGGAAGAAAAAAGGTCATATGTAATATAATACTCTAGTAAGACTCTAAATGAATCACAAATGAATTACACCACCACCGGAAAAGAGTTGCTAGTTGTAGTGTTTGCATGCAACTAATTTAGGTGTTACATCATTGGTTCGTCTATTGTAGTCTACACTGATCACTCTGCTTTGAAGTATCTTTTGTCTAAGTAAGACATGAAACCAAGACTCGTTAGGTGGATCCTCCTCCTTCAAGAATTCAATTTGATCATTAAAGACAAAAATGAAGTCGAGAATATGGTGGTGGACCATTCATCACGACTTATAGTCCAAGATACTGAATAGCCTATCCCTATCCCTGACTCTTTTCCTGATGACTATTTGTTTTCTATTCATTATGTTTGTCTGTGGTACGTTGACATTTGTAATTATCTAGCCACATGACAAATACCACCGCATTAGAGCCCGAAGGAAAAACGAAGATTCATGGAGGATGTTAAGTACTTCTACTTCAACAACTCATATCCATTCAAGTATTGCCCAAATCAAGTGATGAGGAGATGTGTGCCTTAAAAATGAACAACAAATTTCCCTTTCGTTCTACCATTCTGAGGTATGAGGTGGTCACTTCTCTTCAAAGAAAACTTTGCTTAAGGTTTTGTAATCTAGTTTTTATTGGCCTTCTTTAATTAAAGATTGTGTTTCATTCATGGGTCCATTCCCTATGTCCTTTGGTTACCTCTATATCCTACTAGTACTGGACTATGTGTCCAAGTAGGTAGAGGTCATCCCAACTAAGACCAATGACCACCGAGTTGTGGTCAAGTTTTTAAAGAAAATATTTTTTCAATGTTTAGGGTACCTCGTGCAATGATAAGTGACAGTGGGTCTCAATTTTGCAATAGGTCATTTGCATCCATAATGCATAAATATGGCGTAAAATACAAGGTGTCCATGACTTATCACCCATAGACTAATGGCCAAGCCGAGTTGGCCAATAGGGAGATCAAAAACATACTAGAAAAAATGGTGAACCCCAATCAAAAGGATTGGTCACTTAGAATGATCGATGCCTTGTGAGCATGGCGCACTGCTTGCAAGACCATCCTAATTATGTCTCCCTATAAGCTAGTCTACGTCAAGACTTGTCAATTACCAGTAGAGATGGAGCACAAGGCATATTGGGCCATTAGAACCTTGAACTTCAATTTGAGAATAGCTTGAGAGAATAGGAAGTTGGAGTTGAATGAATTAGAGGAAATCCGTAGAGATGCATTTTTTAGCTCAAAAGTTTTAAAAGAAAGGGAAAATATTTTTCATGACAAATCCTTTGTGAGAAAGACATTTGAGTATGACAAAAAGTGCTCTCGTATAATTCTCGACTCTCCATTTTTAAAGGGAAATTTTGATCTCATTGGGATGACCCTTATCTTGTCAAGGTGGCCTACCCTAATGGAGCCGTGGAAATAAAAAAAAAAAAACTCAAAGATGGTAAATCATTCAAGGTCAATGGCCAAAGAGTTAAGCAATTCTTCAAGGGTTTTGAGGTTCAAATAGTGGAGGAAGATGATTAGCACAAAATATTGCACATCATGTATACAGTTGCACCCCTTTAATACTTGATCATGTGGTGAAAATGGGAGGAATTGCAATGTTTGTAACAATTAATGAGGTTCAGGTGTGTTTGAAGGAAAAGAGTTAGAAATTGCATGAGTTAAGCCTCAATTGTAGAGCTTAAATTCAATGGAGATAACGGGGAGACTTGATGATGGCTTGGGAGCTAAAAATGTGACACCCCAAAAATCCGGGGTCCTTTATTGACCGTTAATCACCCGTCAACCCGCGAAAATACTAGTGAGTGCCGCACAACCCGACATCATATCAATCTTAATCAATATCATCCCTTAAGTCGGGATTATAACCCACACGTGCAACCCGTGTACATGTTACCATTTAAATCCATCGGGGGTCCAATATATCCCAATTTAACTCATTCAAGGTCCATATGTGTCCTTTGAACCAAAGAAACCCAAACTTGAAAGCATAGCATACGACTTTAAAATTTTCAACTTTAGGTTAACGTTCAAACGTTATTTGACGTTTGAATGTCTGTTTAACATTCGAACATCACTTGGACTTCGAACGTCACTTGCTTGTAGTACTTTTTGCATTTCTATCAGAGCTCTACAGAAACAAAAGTACTATAAACTCCCCACATTCAAAGTGGCATGATGTTCGAACGTGGATTGCATTTAAACGAAGGTTGCGTTCGAACGTGGACTGGCATTCGGACGTCAACAAAATTCCAAAATGTTGGTATCTCTGTTTTCATATTTCCAATCCATTCCAAACCTTTCCAATTTCATCCCAAACATGCATAATGAAGTTTTCTGCATAATACATGATCCATATAAGGTTCTATTACAATCATTTGCATAAAATTACATGCCAAAAACATAGTTTAACGAATGTTTTACAAAAATCCACGGTTAAAGGCCACAAGTCGGCTCCTCTTTACCCTTGATGGTCTGAATGAGGACCGTCCACTGACGTGTAACCCCCACCTTAAATGTGTTCCCGTATAGGGTGAGCCACACTCAGTAGAATATTTTTTAGTGAGGCTACTCCCCACCAAAATGCACCTGGAATGCTCACATGCAACATTCAATTATCCACAACAACTCCATTTAAGTATATGCAACTCAATGATGGAATCTTTTATGACATGCCAGGCAATGGGGTGAGACTCATTTATGCACTCAATCCAATCCCTTCCCAACTCCTCAACACATGCAAATTCCAATGTGTACGAACACGTCATCCATGTTACACATCAAATGACTTTTACAAATCTAGGGTCTTTCATGGGGGTGGATATTCATGCACTTAAACCAACGGCGCCCAACTGACACGGAATTCATGGAATTCTACTAATGGTTTTGCGTACACCGACACACTTTATGGGCTCTTATACCAACAGAGTGCGTATCCAATTACTGAGTCTCTCACCAGAGAGATCTTCTAGCCCTTTTTTGCTATCCCAAACCCAATTTATCATGCTTCCACGCGGCTCAGCTAGGCCTTCGGCCCAACTTTTCCAAGCCTTCCACAAATCACCAAGTGTGGTATTTATGACAACCATGCACACACCCATATATTGAGATGTTCTATGCAAATGCAATGTAATGAACCATTGCTTATCCATGTCATGTCCCATGTAATGAATGCCACATGGGCAACTTTTATCACTTATCATCATATTCCATGAAAATATATATCATGTGCATATAACTTCCATGAATCATCATTATGCTCAATATATCCATAAGCATATAATTTCCACAAGTTATCACATAACTCACTCAAGCATGTTATTTCAATTACATCAAAATAACAACTTCAATCCATGCAAGGCATTTTATCAAACACCTTCTATGCACCAGTCATGTTATCACATAATATTGTCCACACATCATCAAATATCATTATTCAAGGCATTTAATCAAACACCTTCAAGGAAAACATACCATGTTATCACACACATTTGCCCTCATAACATCAAGTACCAAGGAATCACATAAATGACTTCCACATATCAAATTCAAACTAGAATTTGGTTTATGTCCTTTCAAGACTAATTTCCATAATTATATATACATAGATAGGTCATTATATATATATGTATATACACCCAAAAATTCTTCATAGGCATTCTAGGTTAGAAATCAACCCAAGTAGGATAAACCCTACCTCTAGGAGTGCAAACCGAAAAGTAAAGCTTCCAAGAACACCAAACCAACCCCAAAACCGTGATTCTCCAAATCTCCTCTTTTGGATCTTCGATGAAATTAAATCTTTTTGGTGTGGTTGCGTAGCCCTCGTCGAGGAGAGCGACTTTAAGTCTTGGCTCGATGGAATTCGATCGACGGAAGTCCGAGAATAGTTGAAGAAATAATGATTTTCTCTCTTTTCTTTCCCTTTTTCTCTCACACGCTGGAGACCAGATTTTTTGCAAATATTTCTACTAAAAATCAGATATTTTTTACTATTTATAATTTTTAAAACTCAGCTCTAATCGCATCATGTGTAATTCACTCGTTCGGGTCCGTTTTTACCCCAAAATGATTTATTTGATCCCAGTTTAAGTTCAAATTAATTTTATTTAAAATTTAATTCAATTATAAAGAAATTTAAAAATTTTAGTTTTTAGGGACTTTTGTGAGGTCAATCGTCACACAGTCATCTTGTAAAACGTAAAAAATTTGACTATCTCGAAATTCGACCAAATTCGTTTGGGTGACTAGAATTCGCGATACGAATCGAAGGGCCAAATTCTTTATGTCATACTAGCTCTAGAGAACACGTATTTTAAATTCCCATTATAGTGAAAAAATGACCATTTTGCCCTTCTTAAAAAAAGTTCAATATTCCTAGGGTTTTACATTTTTCTCCTTTAAAAGAATTTTGTCCCCAAAATTCACATACTCATGCACATACAATCACATATGTTATAGGCATCTAACACTATATGACTATATGAATGTACCTCCATCCTCAAATAAGAAAGGATAATTTGTACGTATAGTGTGCTCGCGCTCCCAAGTCGCTTCCTCCACTCCTCGCTGCTGCCACAGCACCATCACTAGCCTCACGGTCTTGTCTCGTAAAACCTGATCCTGGCTATCCATGATACGCTTCGGTTCCTTCTCGAAGGTCCCATCCGCATCAACAATCAACTCACCCCAATCCACCACATGTGTAAGATCTGGAGTATACTTTCGGAGCATAGAGACATGGAACACCGTGAGAACATCTGACAGATTTGGTGGTAATGCCAACTGGTATGCAACTGTACCGACTTTCTCGAGTACCTCGAAGGGCCCGATATACATCGGAGACTGCTTTTTCCACTTGCCAAATTTGACCACTCCTCTCATAGGCATCATCTTTAAGAAGACATTATCTCCCACCTCAAACTTTAGAGGTCATCGCCGTTTGTCGGTGTAACACTTCTGCCGGCTTTGAGCCATAAGAAGACATTTTCGTATCAAATCCTCCTTCTCCGAGGTATCTCTAATCAATTTTGGACCCGTATAGGGTTTCTCTCCTACCTCTGTCCAACAAATCGGAGAACGAAAACACCTCCCATATAACGCCTCATAGGGTGCCCATCTATATGCTCGCCTGATAACTGTTGTTGCAGGCAAACTCCACTAAGGGTAAATGCTCCTCCCGGCTACCTTTAAGATCTTGGACACATGATCGTAGCATGTTCTCTAATGACTGGATGGTCCTCTCGGGTTGACCATCCGTTTGGGATGAAAAGATGTGCTCATCATCGACTATGTCCCCATGGATCACTAGAAACTCTCCCAGAAATGAGCCGTGAACCTATGATCCCGATTCGATACAATAGATATAGGCACCCCATGCAACTAGACATTCACCTGTATATACAACCTACAGAATTCCTCCAGTGTGAAGGTCATCCGCACTGCCAAGAAGTGTGCCAACTTTGTAAGTCAGTCCATTATCACCCATACCGCGTCATGTCCCTGTGATGTCAGCGGGCAAGTGGGTCACAAAATCCATAGTGACATGCTCCCACTTCCACTCAGCTACCTCCAAAGGCTGGAGTAATCTTGTTAGTCTCTAGTGTTTGGCCTTCACTTGCTAACATGTGAGACATCGACTAACAAAATCTCTGACATCTTTCTTCATCCCACTTCAATAATACTGGCGACGAAGATTTTGATATATCTTCGCGACACAGGAGTGTACAACAAAATCGGAGCAATGAAACTCTTGAAGGATCTCCTCTCTCAGATCCATAGAATGGGAAACCATAACCCTTTTGCTAAATCAAAGACTACCATATGTGTGAATAGCCCAGCCCTCATCACGTGTACCTGACCGTACTCGGTCTTTAATGGACAATATCTGCGTGTCCTGTCCCTAAGACTCAATCACTCTGCTCAGTAAGAAATACGTAGCCACCAAACTCCCCAAAGTGCCCTGAGTCTGTCCCATATAGCATAGCCAGAGCTGTCCCACAGTCTCGAGCATTGCCATTCTTGGGAAGCCATACTAGCCAAAGATTCCTCGTGACTTCTGACTGAGTGCATCAGCTACCACGTTTTCCTTATCGGGATGGTAATGCAAAGTGAAGGTGTAGTCCTCCAGGTATTCCATCCACTTGCATTGTCTCATGTTGAGGTCCTGCTGTGTAAAGATGTATTTTGGACTTTTATGGTCCGAAAACACCTCGAACTGCTCACCGTATAGATAGTGGCACCAAGTCTTCAAGGCAAAGACAATGGCCGCCAACCCCTAATTCTACTCGTGGTTCATTAACTGCCAACAACCATAAACTACTACCCTCCCGGACTGTATCAAAACACATCCAAGTCCGTCCTTAAAGGCATCACAATATACTGTGTACCTCTGTCCCCTTTCTAGGACTATTAGAATAGGAGTTGAAATAAGTCTCTTCTACAACTCTTGGATTGCCTTCTCACAAGAGTCATTCCACTAAAACTTGACCTCCTTCCGGGTCAATCTCGTCATTGGTGCAGCCAGTCAGGAGAAGTCCTCGATGAATCTTTGATAATACCCTACCAATCATAAGAAATTGAGTATCTCGAAGACTGACTTCGGCCTCTCCCAATTCATAACTGCCTCAACCTTCTCCAGGTCCACGGATACACCTGAATTTGACAACACATGCCCCAAAAAATTCATCTCTAAAAGCCAAAATTTACACTTATTAAAATTGGTGTACAACAGATGGTCTCTCAAGGTTTGGAGAACAATTCTTAAGTGACCCTCATGCTCCTACTTAGACTTGGAGTAGATCAAAATGTCGTCAACAAAGACCACGACGAACTAATCTAAGTAGGGTTGGAACACCCTATGCATAAGATCCATGAATGCCGTTGGGGCATTCATGGTAGAATTTAGAATGTGCTACTAAACTTGAAATACACTTGCAATAAATGATATTAAAGTGCATTGAATAATGATTACAAGAGTATTCTATCTTGCATTAAAACAAGTTTCAATCTTCATCTCTTTACAATGTCTCTTCATCTTATGTATGTCTTTGCATTAAATATGAGTAACTAACCTTTGAGTGGGCTAATCCAAGGGAGAATTCCTCTTAGGTATGCCAAATCAACTTTTTTTCGTTCTTCCTTTTAGTTTAAGGTGGGTTGGTCTGACTAGGTCGAGTGCGGATGAGGTTATGAGCTCTTGATACACTGTAGACTTGTCACGGCTATGCTTGACCCTACACCACATTAGTCTCCCACTTCCTACGAATCAATCGAATACTGAGGCACCATTAGAAGAATGTTGTGAGTTGATTTGGCATTCCCATTGGAGTGACTTCTTCAGATTAGCCAACCCTATATCCATTACAATTTAAATAAAAAACTTAAGTCACCAAAACACAAACTAAAAAGATTTTAACACTTTTTGATTTTTACAAAATCATCTTCACACGATTCAACCTTCCTTCCTTGAGGATACAACTTTGGAATACCTATTCCTAGTGAAACACGACACTCAAAAGTCTCTCTTTGCTTGGAGAGCACTTTTGCATACACATATTTTGTTCATCTACACATGTTTTCCCCATTTCTTGCATGATTTTTTAGGGAGAGTGACACTCACCTAATCGTATAAGCCACATACACATTACCAGAATCATGTTCAAAGATTAGGGAAAATGAAATCAAGCATTTTTGGTGTCGTTGCCGAGGAAGGCAAAACGTTGAATTAGAAGGTGATTTTAGAACAATGGAGGTAAGTCCCGTGATATTCATCACGGGCTGAGGTACGTTGTTCCTTGTATATACTTTTGTATATTTTTCATTTCAATTTTAGATATTGCTTTTTCATGTGGGAATGGGGCAACCAAAATAGATTGGTTAGACGACCCCTAGAAGCTAATATGAATCTTGACTAACACCCACCCGAGGATGCCAGTGATAATTTTGAGGATGTTAGTGCTAATGTCCCACGAGGAAGGGGAGTACAAGACCCTAGAATGCATTTTTCCCCTCCTAGGAATGTGGGAAACCATATCCTAATTGATCTTCCGACAAGGTCAATGCGGGATTATCTCCAACCCACTCGTAGCACCACTCTGTCATGCATTCTTTTACCGGTCCAAGCTTATGCCTTTCTAGTTAAACCGGGACTGTTACAACTACTTCCTCAATTTCATGGAATTGAAAGAGAAAATCCTTATTTGCACATTATGGATTTTTAGGAAATAGTTGCCACCTTAAACCCTCAGCCCATAATCTATTGGGCACAAATGCTCTCCGAGTTTTTGAACAAATTCTTTCTGGTGCCTAAAAAGTACCGTTCTTAAAAAGCAAATCCAAAACTTTTCAAAAAATCCAAGTGAGCATTATGGTTTTGAGTCATGGCAAATGGTGAGTTTTGATGAGAACATAATATTGCATTTTAACAGCCTCATTAAATGTATTTTAACTCAACTTATGCATATATGTACTTAGAGTTAGCCAAAATTATGAATAATATTGAATTTTTTATGTTACAGGTAATTATAGAGTAAATTATGAATTTTAGAACCTTGAAACTAAGTATGGATGTGTGTTGAAGGCATAGACACATTACATGATGATTTAGAGGCTTAAAAGTGAAGAAATCAATGAGGCATTGGTGCTTGGGAACAAAGGCACCAGTACCCACACCATTCGGTTGCAGTACCTCAAATTTCCTCCATTTTTGACCATGTTCCATTTCGAATATGAAAAAGTGCAAAACATGAAAGTTGTAGATCTGGATGCCTTTTGTATCATGTCAACATTTCAACTCAATCGGACGGTTCGATGTATAGTTATGACAATTCTACAAAAACTAGTCTAGAGCATAAAAGTGTACTAATACTTAGTACCGGTACCCCGAACTCCAGTAGGCTTACAATATTGGAACTGCATACCGGTACGCTACCCAGAACAGCCCAAAAACTCCTGCAACTCATCTCCATTTTAAACTTGAAATGAAGAAAAACTTAATACAACAATGGTAGATTTAAGAACATGTAACTAAACTTGCATTAAACTTGAAAGGAATGAGATTAAAGTGCAAGAAATATAAATTACAAGAAAAATAAAGCTTAGATGGATGAAAATGGTGAAGAAATTTCAAAAACATAACTACTATTCATCATCTTCTACATTGAACTAAAACTAAGCTTAGGTAGCCACACTCAAAATGGATGTGTAATGCTGAATATAATGGAGTGTGAGCCTTTAATTTTTGTGCATGGTGGTCCCCTAGCATAAGTGTGCAGGCCTCCCTTCAATGGGAGGTTCAATGATGGCTTGGACAAGCTAGGAGCAGCCTACCCATCAACCAGCCAGGCAACCCACTTCTCTCCCATCCTCCATCAATGCCAAGCCTCAAAAGTCTTCCATTTTTGTAAGGGAGGCATGTAGATGTGTAAGAAAATGTTCGGGGGCAAGTGAGAGAAGTGTAGGTGGGCCCCCAAGCAAGTAGAGATGGGTTGCAAGAGGTTCGAGGCTGCTTCAGGGGATCATACCGGTACAGCGTACCGGTACGATTTGGCTACTGGATTCAAAGTACCGGTACCCGGTACCGATACGGTTCCTTCTCTACTCTGGACCACTTTTAGTAGAATCGGCATAACTTTTGATCCAGCCATTAGATTGAACTAAAATTTTAACAGGATATAGAATACATCCAGAACTACAACTTTCATGTTTTGTATTTTTTCAGATTCAAAATTGGATTATGGTCAAAATGGAGGAAAACCAGGGTTATGCTGCCAAATGATGTGGCAGTTGGTGCCTTTGTTCCCAAACACCAATACCTCCTTGATTTCTTCATTTTTAAGCCTCAAATCTTCATGTATTGTGTCCATGCCTTCATCACACATCCATCATAGTTGCAAGGTCCTAAAATCAATGATTTATGTTATAAAAACACGAAACATCGAAATATCAACATTATTCATAAAATTGGCTTTCACTAAGTACTTAGATGCAATATTTGAGTTTAAATGCATGTAATGAGGCCTTTAAATATGCAATATTAAGCACTCATCAACCCTACAAAGGTTGAGGCAGTAATGGAATGGGAACCACCGAAGAATGTGACTGAAGTGCATAGTTTTCTAGGCTTAACAGGCTACTATCAGAGGTTCGTGGAAGGATTCTCTAAGCTTGCGATGCTGATGACTCGCCTTACGAAGAAGGGGGAGAAATTCTTGTAGACTCAAGCGTGTGAACTCGCCTTTCGCACCTCGAAGGAGAAGTTGACGATAGCTCATGTCCTTATTATTTTGAACGGTGGGGAAGGATACGATGTTTACACCGATGCTTCACTACGAGGCTTGGGATGCGTGTTAATCCAAGGAGGCAAGGTAGTTACTTATGGCTCGAGGCAACTCAAGACTCATGAACATAATTATCCCACTCATGACTTGGAGCTTGCCGCTGTGGTTGTTGCTCTTAAGCTGTAGAGGTGTTATTTGTATGGCGAGAAGTTTCAAGTGTATTCGGATCATAAGAGTCTCATGTATATATTCACCCAGAAAGACTTGAATCTCCTGCAAAGAAGGTGGATTGAGTACCTAGAAGACTATAATTTCACACTCGACTACCATTCGGGGAAGGCAAATGTAGTGGCCGACGTACTTAGCAAGAAGTTTTGAGGTGAAATCAATGTTTCCATAGGTGAATGAAAGTTGATGGAGGCCCTTGGAGATTATGATCTATGGGTTGAAGAAGAGGGATCACAACCATGTATGTTCAACCTTGTGGCTAAACCTCTCTCCAACGTAGGGTTGTGGAATTGCAATGCGTGGATCCTGAATTAGCGTCGGTACGAGCTCAATTGGAGAATGGTGAAACTATAGAGGGTTGGTCCTTGAGAAATGGGGAATTGAGATATGGGGAGAAGTTATGCGTTCCAGGAGATTCGTCCCTAAAAGAAAAGATACCTGGAGAGTGTCATCGCTCTAAGTTTGCTATCCACCATAGTAGCATAAAAATGTATAGAGCCATGAAGTGCCAATATTGGTGGAAAGGAATGAAGAAGGATGTAGTAAGGTTCATAGCACGATGTGCGGTGTGGCAGCAGGTGAAGATCGAACATCAAAAGCCTGGAGGATTACTATAGTCTTCACCTATTCCAGAGTGGAAATGGGATCACATCACCGTGGACTTTGTGTCGGGTTTACCATGGATGTCGCGAGGACATAATGCAGCATGGGTCATTGTGGATAAACTCACCAAATCCGCTCACTTCTTGAGTATGAAGACCACGGACACTTTAGAGACTTTGAGCAAACTTTACATTCGCGAGATTGTCAAGTTGCATGGAGTTCTACTCTCTATCGTGTCGGATCGTGATTCTCGATTTGTGGCACGGTTCTGGCAAAGTCTACAACAAGACAGAGTTACATTTCAGCATAACTTTTCATCCCCAAACGGATAGCCAATTCGAGAGGGTCATACAGATTGTGGAAGACATGTTACGTGTGATTCGCACTTTGTAGTGTGTCTAAATTATATTAGTATATTACACCCAAGTATAAGTGGTCGAATTGTAGTTTTCTTAGTTTTAAGTCCAAGTATCGATCCCACGAAGAGTTTTAGTAATTAGAACTTAAAATAAAATAAAAAACAAAAGTGTTGTTTGAAGCAGAATATTGTTTGATAGCTTGTGGTGTGAGCTTAGTTTGGTAACTAATTCAACTTA